>APFE030437395.1:71638-106119 GCA_000404065.3 Pinus taeda | reverse complement strand
AACTATTTTACTTTAGTTTTTTTTGTATTACATTCTTACTTGTATTTTTATGGTTATGTAATTCGAGAGTCAAAATGTTAACACTACAAGATCTTTACCATGTTGGGCTCAAAAGCACAATCAAAATTTTGTCATCTTCCTAATAAGTATTAGTAATCATATTAAAATATTAAAAGTCCTATTCCAAAATAAACATAAACATACCTATTGAAATAATTATTTTCATTTCATAAGCTATTTTCCTAATATTTAATTTATATATAGACACTACAGACATTATTAAAAATTTAACTTCATTTTTTATATTTATTTGTGTAAGAAATATAAAATTAATTTGATTAAAAAATTAATATAAGATCAAAGAATATTAAAATATTTACTAATGTAGACACACCCGCAGGAACAAAACAATATTTTTTATCTGGTATAGTGAATCTGCTAATGTAATTCTTTATTCTCCAATAAAAAGTTAATATTATTTCTTTGGAAAAAAACAATATTAAAATATGTAATAAGCATTTTTATATTAATGCTATTTGTAAACACCATGAAGGTATTTTAATGAAAATTAGCTTATCTAAAAATTCCTAATAATCTCTTACCACGAGTTCATGAAGATCCAAATGGTGATAGGTATATGTATTTTGAAACAAGAGTAATTAACATTTCTCCCTAAACGACGATAAAAAAAAATAAAAATTAACAACACTCATGGTATTGCTTCTCTAACTAAATGCTCTATGTTTCCCTCTTTCCACATGCACATCTAAGTGAATGTGCACCTAATGAGTCATAGAAGAATTTTCTATGAGGGGTATAGGTATATATATATAATTATATATATATATATATATATATTATATATATATAATAGATTTATTTTATATGATATGTTATTTCTTTAAGTAAAATCTAGATGAAATACCAAAGGGTTGTGGATCCCAATGGGGTAAGCTATAACATCAATTTTTCAAGGTCGTAACTTTGACATACGATATTTATTTGGCATACGTAATAGCTTCTTGGAAAGGTTTGTCTCAGAAGTATGTTTTTTTACTTTTGAAGGCAGTATACGACGAATATCATTCCGTTTTCCCAAAAAAAATGTTTAGGGCCTCAAAATGGCTCCATAGTTTTAGGACCTAAAAATTGTAGAAAAAGCTACGAAAATAGAAAACTTTGTTGTGAGATAGTTGTATAGGTTGGTGGCCATCAATGTCCACCTAGGTCAGTCCTCTCCCCTTAGGATGCAATGCTATCCATTGCAGTAGAGTTCCTTCATGAGGGTGAAACTTTAGCTGAACTTGGCCCTTGGTGAGCCACTTGCTTTGCTATAGGAGTTGGCCTGCTTTCACAACCGAAGAAAGCTAGACCCTCTGTTGATGTGTGCTCTTAATATGTGTATCCATAGTCTAATCAATTATGGCATGTTCAATGCAATCTGGTTTGAGCTTTGTCTGCGTCAAGTGCTCTAAGATATCTTATGTGTCCAACAATGGTGGAAAGTATGGTCAAAGGTAGTCCACATTCAAAAATGGGTACAAGCCAAAGAAGGAGGGAATACTTAGCTCAAAAGCATTGTCACCAATAGCCTTGGTGATGTTGTAAGATCCATGGTAGAGTGGTCAAAGATTTTGATGGGTCCCTGCAATTCATTTGTTTTGTAAGTGCAACCAAACCTTGTCTTGCACTTGAAGCCTGTGTGGCACTCGGTGTTGATCATGACATTTTTTGTACACAATATTAGATTTTTGCAATATAACTTGGACATACTGGCATATCTGTTAAATTTGTTCAATAGACTTGGTAGATTTGTCATCTTCATATTGAACATATGCATATTCCTCCTGTGTAGTTGCAAGGGGTAGTGTGACAACAATTGGACCCAATGGTTGAAATTCCAACCACACCTGAAGTGGGTGTGTCTAGTTGAGATATGGAGACCTCTATTGTAGTTGTGATGAACATAGGGGATACTCTCATCCCATGTTTGTGGATTTTTGGAGTTGTACATGCACCAAATGGCATGATCATCATGTTAATGACCTTTATCTACCCAACAGTCTAGGGGAGGAAGGTAGTTCATTTAGTGAGCTTGGTGTCTAACAATGACCAGAGACTTGACCGAAATGTTCTTAGGAATTTGTTATCTCGATATCATATGATGGTCTGCAAGATCTCAAAATGTACCCATACCCATTAGAAGAAGAGCTTGGTAGTGGTTTCTAATGTGGTATTCTTCTTGCACGTAGCTAGAATAACCATCTTAGAAAATCTATAAATGACCACAAACACATATTCATTACCATGCTTGGTAGAAGGAAGGCTATACAGGTATTGCATTGCGACAGACTCTTGTGGTCGATTGGGAGTAGACAAATGGGTGTACAAGCCTTACTTCTTAATGTTTGGTTTGGTGATGGTACAACTTGTGGAGGACTTGATAAAATTGGCAACAACCTATCGAAGTTTTATCCAAAAAAAAAATTTGCAGTAATGCAATTTTTTCTCAACATCAAATTGCCCTACTACCCAACTACAATCTGCCTCCCAGATTATCTTGAAAAACTTGCTTGAAGGAACAAAAAGGTTTCCCAGGTAGCAAAACAATGCATCTTGGACATGGATGTATACAACTTGCTTTTCTTCCATCAACATCTAGTATGTGGAAATGAATTTCATGTCACCCTTGTATAGTTGTGGTCATCCTAAGGTCTTGCGCCCACAAGAGTTGAGAACTATGGTCAATGCCACAACTGGGGGCCAATTGTGATAGTTTGCGACATGATTGGTGCTACCTTTCTTGTATTTGATGTTCAAATGGATTTTTTGTAGGTATGTGGACCATTTATGATGGGGGTTTCTTTATAAATTCCATTATGTCTGTCGAATTTGAAGAGGCTTGTGATCCGTGTGGATAATCATCTCCTTCTGCATAATATAATGTGTACATTGTTGGAAGTCTTGCATAGTGGAATGCATATACTTATCATAAGTGGGGTATCTCTAGATAGTATCAAAGAGTGTTTCATTTTGATAGGCAACCGAATGCCCTTGGTGAATGATGATTGTACGAATAGAATTGTTAGAGGCATATGTCTCAATTTTAAATGGTTTTGAAGGTTTGGAAGGGTGAAGAATAGTGCACGTCAAAGGCAATATTTCAATTCATCAAATGTCTTCTATTTTAACTTAAGCCAAAAAATATATATAATTTTCTCTACCCTTGATCACTTCGATTAAGGGCCAAGAGATACATGAGAACCCCAACATGAATCTTTGGTAGAAGTTAGAAGGGCCTAAGAATCCATGAAGCTCTATTAGATTCATTGATGTCATCTAATCTCAAATTAATTGGATCTTGGTGGGACCCACATGAAAACCTTGCTCAACAACAATGTAGCATAAGTATTGGACCTTGTCCATGCTAAAAGAGATTTTTTCAGGTTAGTAAATACCTTTTGTTGTTGCAGAGTGTGAAGGACTTGTTGAATATGCTACAAATGTTATTCCAGATCTTAATTAAGATGAGGGTATCATCCAAATGTTCAACCATGAAATAGTTGGTAAAGGTTGCAAGATATCCACATCAGCCTCATGAAAGTTGATGGGGAATCTGTCAAACCAAAGGGCATGACCAACCATTCAAAAAGACCCCCCTTGGACTTGAAATCATTCTTCCACACATTAGTTGGTTCTATTAGTACTTGGTAGTATCCAAACATCAAATCAATCTTACTAAAGTACTTCGCCCCCTTAACATGTTCAAGTAGTTTGTCAATATGGGGAATTGGGAACCAATTATTGATTGTGATTTTTTTGAAGGCCCAATAATCAATGCAAAATCGCTAGGTCCCATCTTTCTTATACATAAGTATAAATAGGCTTCAACAAGGTTAGGAACTTGGTTGCATGTAATTTTTAGAGTAGATCTTGGATCTGTCACATGATTTCCTCTTTTTCTAAAAGTGTGTGGTGGTGATTTTCCCATTAAGTAGAGGTGTATCACGAGTTAGATTGATTGAATGCTTGACTTGAAAATGTAGAGGTATCCCAATGGGTGAGGAGAAGATGTCTCTGAATTCTTCCATGACCTTATATTGTTTTCTTTTCTCCATGGAGTAACCCTTTGTGGAGGCCTTGGATGTAGCCAGAATATTCTCCTTACATTGAAAGTGAATTAGGAAGAAGTTAAATTTTTCGTCCTGGGAGATGACCTCACTGCATCACTTACCATAGATCAAAGAAATGGTAATAGTCGTGACTACCTGTGATATCTTATATAGTTGTATTCTCAGAGTAATAATAACACTACAAAGTCTACACTAATATACAACATTATGCTTCCAAAACTATGGCTGGCCTTAAAAACATCACAAAATTCAACGGGAGAAACATCACACAATACCTTGTTCTTGATAGGCTTGATCCTACGAGGAAGATGGCACTATTTGCTGACACGAAGATATCACCCCTCGTGGAGCCCCCTGAAGGTGTATGGCTATGGGTGTGGTGTTGTTAGCAGACCCATCTTATTAATGGCCTCTGCTGAGATGAGGCTCTTTTGACTCCCACTATTGACAATGGAATAGAGTGGTGCACCCTTCACCCACATTCGTGAGTGAAAGAAGCACTCACCTTCTTCTGAATATTTGGGGTCACTTTGTTGGACCATTATGGTGGTAATAGTAGCATTGGGTTATACATCAATGGAATGCTTCCCCTTGTTTAGGTTTCATTTTGGAGTCAAACTGACGTTAACTTTGAGGCTTTTAGCTTGGCTACCAATGACTACCTTATGCAACATTCATTAGTGTTATGAGAGGGGATCTTGTGGAACTCACACCACTTTCTAATGTATTTATTCATCTTCGCATTACCATTATTTGTTTACAACCTAGATGAGTTTTCTTTAGGTGATCCATTGTGGCTTTATCCTTTGTTCTATGATTTGGGGATTCCCTTGCCCTACTTTTGTTTAAATTTTTGCTTTATTTTGACAACATATTGGTATCCTACACTAGGTGAGGATATTTCAAAGAAATCCATACATATCTAGATGTATCTATGTAGACATCCACAATACTTTAGCACCATATGTCACTCCTCATCTTTGATACCCAACTTGGTGCACAAGGTATGAAAGATATTTTTGAATTATGACACTAATTATTCCCTTTAATCTTGTAGTGTGGTACTTCTCATGTATCGATCCTTGTAGATTCCAATACAATAATATTATTTCTTAACAACATCACTAAAAGAGTCCTATGTGGGTGAAACTGAAAGCATTTTTTATTCCTCTATGGCCCTTTTCTCACAGTAAGTTTCCTATTAATCCTTAACATGGGGGGAACCTTAGGGAGTGCAAAGGTAATATTTTATCTATCAAGAAAATTGTATAATGAAAAATAATGTTGTAGTAGATTTAACCATTTGTCTAAATCATTTTCCTCTATCTGGCCTTCAAATATACGAATATAAAAATGAGCTAGTACCTTAAAGGGGGCGGTGCATCAAAAGTTACACTAAATGAAGATGTGTCGCCTATTAGCATTTTTCGAAGGTTCTGGGGAAATTATCCATAATCGTATTCATTTTTCACTCAAGGGCTTCTTAGAGAAACACTTTAATAAGATCTCTTGCTCCCTCTTCTTTCTTTTCTTCTACATAGGAGTTCATTGGGTCAGTGAGGATGATCATGCAAGGCCTTAGGTAGTTCAAGTCCCAACTCCTTATACCTTGACATTGTTGGAGAAATGCATGGTAAAACATATAAAGAGTAAAATAATTTGATACCACTAACAAAAATTTCTGAAGGAAATGAAATGATATACAGATTTATAACCAAAATATAGAGATACAGTAAAACTAACTTAATAATAAATAAAAAATTTGAAACTCTATATATACAAAATGAAATCAAACTAGCTTGAATGATGGTACCTTATTTTTTAGAAAATATCTGATGACTACACTCAGCCAAACTATCCTACAATGAGGCTCAGAGAGATTTTAATCGTAAAGACGTAATGAGAAACCCTAAACATCCAAAAACCTAACCGTAGGAGGTGAAGTGCCAAAGGCTTGTGGCCTCCAATGTAGAGTTGGAACGCCAACTTCCAAGGTTGTAACTTTGGCATATAATATTTGTTTGTTGTGTATGAAAGCCCATTGGAAAGTTGTATTTGATAAATTTTACATTTTCTAACTTCCTGTTTCCCAAAATAAAAAGTATTAAGAGTGTCAATATGACTTCAAAAATTCATGACCTAAAACCTATAGAAAAAACTATCAAAATAGAAATTTTTGATGTGCACCAACAAAATAGGTGGATCGACACCAACATCCACCTAGAGAAACAACTACGTCAAAGAATGACAAAAATTAAATTTAAAATTTGTGTTCATAACATAGAAAAATATTCTCTTAATTTGATTGAAGAGATTCAAGAGAAACTTCTTAGGAATGGCATCACTAATTATTCTATTGATTCCCTTCAAAGGTATGTCTTGAACCTTTTCATTTTGAAAAATCTCATGATTTTCTCTCACCTTTGTCTATTTCAGTGAACATAATTATGTTTTAAATACTAGTAAAAAACAGAGATATATGGCTAAGAAAACTACTAAAAATTACATATAAATGACTAAGTTTGGTCACGTGACCATTAGTAGTTAACTTTTAGTCGTTAATCATACGACCAAATTGATGAATAACCCAATTTTAGTCATATATTGGTTTTTTTATTGATCAATTTGGTAGTATATTTAGTCATTTATTTATTCATTGATTATTGTTAACGAGTTATTTATTTAGTCATGATAGTCATTTATTTAGTCGTTGTAATAATTAATTACCATTAATTGGTGGTAGATTTAGTCCTTTTATTCACTCATCTCCCCATTGGTAGGATATTTAATCATTTTAACTATTATTTTCCCATCAAATGGTCATATATTTAATCATATTTATTCACTATTTTTTGTCAAATAGTAGTATATTTAATTAATTTAATTATTAATTGACGTCAATTAGTAATACATTTAGTCATTTCTATTGATTGATTTCCATCAAATGTTAGTAAAGTTAGCCATTTAAATGTTTAATTGTTGTCATTTGGTAATTCATTTAATCGTGTTTGTTTGTTGATTTATATAAAATATTTGTAAGTTGATACATTGTTTATTATTTGCATAATCATTATATTTACTATTAGTTTAATAGTAAATGTCCATTTATATAATATGAATAATTTCTTAAATACCGTAAATTCTGTAATGCAGAAATAAACATTATGAAACTTTAATTAAAATGTAAAAGAACATAAAAATATTACATATACAAACAAGTTACAACATGATAAAGTTAAAATATTGAATTCAACATCATGACAAAAAGGTAATTTGTAAATAAAAAATATAATGCAAGTTTAATGAGATGTAATATGTGTGTGTGCGTGGGTGTGCGTCGAAATCTGAGAGTTTCCAACTCTTGCAAATGCACCATGATAAAGATCCATGAACAACACATTCAAACTACTTCATAAATTAGTGGGCCAAGTTTTCTAATGAGTACACGATAAACATCAACTGCCATTTTTTTCAAATATGTCATGATAAACATTAACTATATAGACTTATGTTTTTGTTAAAAATACCCTTAAAGGAATAGACATTTTTTTTATCAAACTATTAGGAAACTAAAAAAAGTACTTATACAGGAAGTATAGACATTACATAAATTATCCATCAACAAATGATACATATCTCCAAACATAATAAAAGTCATGTATGGGGGGGCTTGAATGCATTACAAGCCCCCTCTATAAATAATCACATGATTTTAACAATAAGGCGGCCTCAAGTCATGTCATCACCCGTGTGTGCATCTAGCAATGATTGGGTATACATGTGCTCAACTAGTGACAACACCTAGAAGCTTTGACTCATCTTATAATGGTGTTGATAATGCTATACCCGCCAACATGTCAGGGGTTCTCCCAGGTAAGATGTCCCAACAAACCATTTGGTGTACGAGTCCCAATAGTGGGTCATACGGTATCACAGAGGCAATTAAGATGTCCCTGTTGGTAGCAAGGGTGTGACATATACAGTAAGTCAAGGAAGGTGCATAAGCGAATCTAACACATGGAGGGTGAGGTTAGTGCACCCCTTGGAAACTTGTGAAAGCACATGGTTAAGAAGGGAACACATGAGTAAAGATGCATCACAACATGGAAGGCAAGTAAGCTAGCAATCCAAAGTGAAGGTTAAACCAAAAACACATTTAAGTAAGATTCATACATACATATAAAAAAATTAGCTATACATGCATGTGTAAGAAAACATATACATAATTCATTTAGAGTAAACAAGATAGCTGAAATACAATACAACATATGCATGAAAAGTGTTGGCTCTGTTATATTAAGTGTAAGTTCTAGTCATATAATACAACCATGACCAAACACTAGTTTCGACAGTGGAACGTTACAGTCACTACCACCTGCTCCTCCAAAGAGATATACTAGCTCTGCACAATGGATAAGCCAAAGCTCATTACAATATTGTCTGAGCTCTCTCTAAGATACTCCTATCAAAAACTTGGTTGAAAAAAATCCTTTATTATGAGTGTTGAGGGACTATTTATTGCAAAGGGTGGGGTGGCCCTTGACATTCCCCTTTGTGACAATTCATTAACCCTCATGACTCTTCATCTACTCTATGACCGTTACATCCAACTATCAACACTTGAACTTACACTTGACAATACATTACATACAATCTGCACATGCACCCATGTGAGACAAAATAGGCTTGAGCAAGACATCACTATGACTCAAACAACTGTGGGAAGACCAAATCTTAGACATCCTCATGGTGGTCAACAATAGTGAATTGATGCCAAGCTCGGTAGTCCGTGATGGTGCCTGTGTACTCTAAGGTGACATCTTTCTAGAAACGAACTCTTGCCTCCATAGCATCTGGGTACACTATGCGAGCTCCTCTGTCCAACTCATCTCATAACATGTGCATCATTATCTTGAATGCAGCCAAACTAGCGACATACTAATGCATGGTGTCTACACTGAGTCGAACTCCAATCAGACCAGTGCCTTTATCTTTGCCTGGGTGGGTGTCCCAATAGATGGGATCGCATGTGAGTGCACAACAACATCCATACTGCTTAATACTCATGCATGGGAAGCCTGTAGACTAGTGATGAGATGCGGGAGATCTTCATAGTTCCAGATCTGACTCTGGATGCATGCCTTCAATTTGACTTCTTTGGGCTTCATCATCTTAGGCAAGTGTAACGGGGCTCTCTTGTATCTCATTGTCCATGTTTACATGTAATCAAGAGCAACATGCATGTTCGACAAGATACATGCTCTCCTAGAACATCGTTGTTGCTAACTGTTGAGATGGACAACTACCTTATGCACGGTACCAAACTTGGAATACAATGCCAACAGACTATGTCAAGGGACAATACTTCATCCAATATTTCCTTCTTCAACTCTACTCGGGCGGATGGTGTAACCCATTCTCCTCCCTGCTTGGTTGTCTATAACTCCTTAGCCATTCGCTTGTTCTCTTCTATCAAGAAGTGAACACTCGAGCTAGTGGCTCTGACATATTCTCTGGTAGCATCATCAAATGCTGTTGGATGCTTGTGCACGTCAAACACAATCACTCATTCCTAGAACTATGCAGGAGATGTGTGATCATCCAGAGTCAAAACTCTATGATATTACACAACTCTATGTGGGGACTCATCGAATGAGATGTCATGCATCTCCCCCTCTAGATTGTCCCCAAGGATTTCAGTGTCTCCTTGGTCACTTGGGACTTGCTCCACTTTCAGATCTAGTGGCGTTGGTGGGTCGACCTCTTGGTGGTGAGGCATGAGGCTGATGTCTTGCTCTAACTCCTGTTGCTCCATATCCATATCCATCTATTCAAGTGCTTGTTCAATCTCTTGATAAAAGTCTTGCTCCTCTGACGGCTCACCCTGTATGCTTTGTGCCAATTGTTTGAATAAGTCAACTACCTATACGAGCATAATTTCATATGTTTGTACATGTTGCACCCCTGTTGTACTTGTTCTTGTTGTGCTTCCTTCTCTTATCCGTGAAGCTCTTGTTCCTTCCGAAGTTGCTCATTCAACTCATGAAACTCCTTCTTTGTTTCCTCCATTCTCCATTTTTCTCTCTACCTTTGCACGTTCCTCTTATCACGTTGTTGCCTCTTTGCCTCGATTGCCAAAGCTACTTTCTACACAAGTGGGTCTACTCGAAACTTGTAGCTTTGTTCCTCCTCCATGTTGTTGATAATCTTCCTCTTTCCTTTGTTGCTCACTGATTTTTTTACCTATGTTGGTACTGCTACTAGTGCTCTCCTGGATGTCACTCTTTTTCGTTAACCATTCCATAGAAATGTCGACCGGTTCATTGGGCCTAGAGAAGCTATAACAATATCTCCATGGATCCTCCTCTACCCAATGACAAGTCGCTTGGATCCACTAGAACTATACTCTCATGCAGTGATCTTTTACAAGACAATGCGGGTCATGCAGATTGTAGCTTCGGGTGTCGAATGGATATTTCTTGATCTCCTATGCTTCGACATCCACATGCTTGAAATTTCGTATCTTGTATAACCCGATCTGCAATGGAAGAGCAGGCCAAGGTGCCTTCTTCTTTCGAGGCAGCCTAGCTGATAGTCATGCTGAGATGTGGTATGATACTTCCTACATGATGAGCTTGTCCAAGGAAAAATTTGGTAGGACATTCGGAGGCTTCTCCACACTATACATATGTATGAAGGTGTAGGGTGGTTAGGCATATCAATCTGCTATATCAATCAATGTCTCCATTGTTGCCTTTGACATGCAAGGTGGATCTTGTTCAAATGTCGTCTTGTACACTGGGGTGATAAACTGATTAGACTTTTGTGTGATAACTCCTCTGAAGATCCACTCAAACAACATTTTACAATAAGTGTTCACAGAGGTCTTTCCGGAAAGCCATGCCCACTTCAAGCCCAAGAACTCCTAACAAGCATAAATTACATCCAAGATGTAAGTGGACATGTAGATTTCCACTTGTAAACCTTTGGAATATTATCGAGCTCTTGTTACCTGCTCCTTCAACCTTTGACCCAACATGTTAGACCAGTTGCATGCTTTACCCTCAATGGCCGGTTGGTCCAACGGGATCACCCAACTCTGAAGGAAGGTCTTCGTGCTTTCTTGGCCATACAAGTGACATGTAAGGATGACCAAGTATTGATACACCTTCCACAGTATCTTCATCTTGTAGACCTAGTTGGGTATCATCATGAATTTGGCCGGCTCCTTTACCTAGTTCTTCAAGATATCCTTGGATTTGGCATTGCTACTAGGTATGTTGAAGGGTGATTCCATCGTGACAACAGGCTTCAACATATGGTACATTTGTTCATAATCCTGTACCCGGAAGGTAGAAATCTCTATCTCGCTAACACTTCTCAATGTCATAATCTCAAGATCAGTGTGCAAGACGATCCAATGTATCATGTCCATGCATGGGAACACAGGATACCTACATGCAATCCGATACAAGTCAAACTTGTAAATGTTCACATAAACTTAGCAATATTCGAGGTCTTCCCCAACTGTGCCTGCAAATGTATCATTGACCTCTTACCATTTCATCTTGATGTCCTTGTCTATAATCAGCTTGGTGTCTTCATAGATCAACAAACTTGTAGACACTTGCTCAACTGCTACTCCAATTGCACTTCTGTAAGTGTCCTTTGATCCTTCTCTCTTAGAGGCCATTAATCCTGAACTGTTGAGAGGTAGAAAAACACCTGATAGATATTGATACATAGTGACATGTATGGAAATAAATCTGTTAGCTAAAACGAAAGCAAACTTGAGGAATGACATGCGACATACCTAGGGATTAGTTAGCAAGGATTGCAAAATTTTTCCTAGGAAGTCGGGCGACTAGCTACCGAAATTGTACAAAAGGTATTTTAGGCTATTGGGAGGCTGGATGCTGCTGGAATTGCACGATGCGCAATCCAGACTAGCCTGTTGGCTTCTGGGGTTGTGCAATGTGCAATTATAAATGGCAAGGGTTGTAGGCCTAGCGACTGCATTGCTCA
Organism: Pinus taeda; assembly: GCA_000404065.3. Classification (NCBI taxonomy): domain Eukaryota; kingdom Viridiplantae; phylum Streptophyta; class Pinopsida; order Pinales; family Pinaceae; genus Pinus; species Pinus taeda. The sequence continues at coordinate 93,961 of APFE030437395.1, read as the reverse complement.
ATTTTCTAGGCTAGCAATCATTGCCTCTTAGAATTGCTCAATGGAAGACTAGAGGATAGTCACTGGGTAGAAATGTGCATTTTATAGGAGGAAGGGAGAGCCTTCCCTCTCAGGATTGCGCAATGTTGTCTTAGTGAGGTAGAGTCTAGGCCAAGGCTAGCCAGCCCCGCCGACAGGCAACTAAAAGAAAATGTGAATGTGAATGCATGGCGATACTGAGTGTAAGTAGGAGTGAATGATTGTGCATGGAAATAGTGAATGGAATATTCAAAAAATGGAACACCATGATTGTGTGTGAAGCGAGTCAATGAATCGATGACCGTTCATGAAAAATAGTGTCATGAATGCGACATCAATGAGATGCTAATGAAAACTAAAACAATGCTAGTACAAGCAAATATGGATATAAACGATAGCAAACGTTCATAGAAATCAAGAAGACAACAGTCACACAAGCCAAAACTCAAAAAGTGATAGAAATGCTACAAAATACAAGTTAAAACGACTTACCTAGAAATAACTGAGCTGGATGTGTTGAAAACTCCTTGATGTGTTGTGGGATGTCAGATCTCGAAGATTGATGTGAAGAAGTGAGCTCTGAAGAGTCAAATAAATAAGTTTGAAGTTCATGATGTGCACACCACAAATATAGGAGAAGATGACACTTGGAGGAAATATTCTAAAACGATCTTTGCATGTAACCTCCAACTGCTAAAAATAGCTCCCTAAAATCTAGGGATGCTTTTTGCATGTTGCTTTTTTCTATTTTGGGAAAAAGAAGCCCATGCATGCAAGCCAAGTTTTATCGGTCTCGGGTGGAACTGGTCAACCCAATGGCACATGCAACAACATGGCTGACTAAGGGAAACTTTTGCGCAGTTTCTGGGATGAAGCTAGGTTGGTTGCCTAGAGGGATTGTGCAATTTTTGGGCTAAGCAGCTGACTTCCACCCAAGATTGCTCAATTTATGGGTTGAGTAGTCCTGTTGGGTCAGATTACATAGTTTTTCTAGGGAAGGTTGATAGGAAGAATTGTGCTATTCCTGAGGCCAACAGGCTTCCAATTAGGATTGCCCAATTTCTTTAGGGAGTTTCTCAGCTTGCAACTAGACCAAGTCTAAGGAAGCAACCTATGATGGGAATGCAACAAGCTATCAAGCACAAGCTATCATGCTGCTAGAAAATCATTGAATCTTGTGTACTTGATAATGTAAGACATGTTGCTGAGGATGGTTAGGGAGGCTCCAAAATGAAGTTAACGCAAAATTTTTGAGGGTGGTTGTAGCTGCTACAACAAATGGGTATCTCCAAATCATTCTTAGGAGTACCTCATACTCCAACAATTAGAAGGATGATATTTCATGATTATTTAATGTTTTTCAAGGCCACTTTAATCCTCTAGTACCTCTAAGAGAGAGTTATGGATTCTCATAAGTGGCTTGGTGTTAATTTCATATTTTTGCTAATTGAGGATAGTACAAAGGGAAATTATATTTTTGAGTGGTAGCAGATGGTGGGAAAATCCTCCTAGTTTACTGTTAAAGAGACAACCCCTGATGTTATGAGCTCGTTCAGTCTAGTTCTTTGATTATGGGGTCTACATTTAAGAGGTAAGCTCCAAGCTTTCTGTTTCACATTGGTCACTTGATTTCTTGTGTAAATATATTTTGTTGTGTTCCCTTGTGGCATATTATTGGAATTTGTTGGATTTTCAACCCGGTTGCTTTCATTGATCCCCTATATTTCCAGACCTTCACCTCAACATTGGCTTCTTCCTGTGTCTCTAGTGGGAGTGGCTCTCATGGCCCTCCTGAATTATCTAACTTTTTTTTATGTTTCTTTATGGAAGGTGATGAACCCTTGATGGAATTGTCAATGAATTCCAAATAAACAACAAGATTGGAAGTTGATCTGTAAGAGAAGATTGTGGAATTTAAATTATGGGTGCCCTCTCTATGCATCATCCATGGATTATCCATCTTGCTGCCAAGCACAACTCAGAGTGATTTATTAGATGAAGTTAATATATTCTCTTCCAAGCATCACAAGAAGCCTATATTACACATAAAATACTAGATAATCAAAATAGATGTCACTTGGAAAGATCTTGAAAATGTCAAGGCCACACTATTAATTGAGTTGGTCAGGTTTTAGAATCAACCTTCGTGGGACATTGTTAAAGAAGATAAAACCTCCTAAAGTTTTTAGATTATCTTTAATTTATGGAATGCACTATTATTTTTATCTTTTTGAAGTCTACAACTCCTAAGGTTTTCTAACTGAATAAGTAAAAATGAAGTTGTGGTTCATAGGAAAAGCAAACATTCATAGTTAAGATCCATGGAGAGAGTCACTTCTGATATCGATGGAATGTAAATTCTGAGTTTTATACATTTCCCTTTTAATATAAAGTTCATTTTTATTGTTAATAAAAACAAAAAAAAAGCCTATCCAAACACTTCGAGGACTCAAAAGACTACAACTGGAGCTAACAAGGTCAATTTGTGCAAATAATAGAGTCCATAGCGAATTCACCATTATCATGCTTGAAACACCTAACCTTATTAGAGTAGGTATATCCTTGAAACACAAAATCCTATGAGATAAGGTAACATGAATGAAACATATGAGAATAGTACGAGTTATAGGTGAAGGATAAACATATTTTGTTATCATAATTAAGATGAATATATACTACTTGAAACTAATAGCATGTATTACTAATAGTTTATTTCTGTAATGTCTATAATTAACACTATTAATTATGTGGATAATGTTCCATAACCAAGAATGATATGCATTTTATTATAGCTACAACAAATATTGCTTAGGTGTTGTTGGTGTTGTATACTCATTAACTTCTAGTTATTATGTTATTACGAATATTGACTTTTAGCAGATACAACACTCTTAACACGGTGTCGAAGGTGTTGGACCCACCAACATGTCAGGGGATATCCCTAGTAAGAAGTCCCAACTAGACCTCACACCATTTGGTGTAGGAGACCCAGCAGTGGGTCGTACAGTATCGCCTTGACCGCGGTTGCGCGCAAAGGCAAGTAGCATGTCCTTATTGGTAGCAAGGGTGTGACCAGTGCAGCAAGCCAAGGAAGGTGCATGAAGGGTTCTAACACACAGAAGGTGGAATGAGTGCGCCCCTTGGAAACTTGTGGAAACACGCAACTTGGAAGGGAACACACGAGCAAAGATACATCATAAGCTAGAAGACAAGTGAACCAACAATCCAGAGTGATGGTTAAACCAACAATATATGATCCAAGTGGATATTGGTGGCCACCCACCAAGTCCAGTTGGACCCCCACCATTGTTTCTTTCAACTTTTCAGTTTTGTTAATTATAGCACAATTTTCTATTTTTAGCAATTTTTTGGGTCCTGAACTTCCAAAGCCGTTTCGAGGCCCTGAATGATGTTTTATGGGAAAACTAGGATGGGCCCATGTTGCTCTTCCCAGAGTTGTATTTCTCGGATAGATCTTTCCAACGAGATATTGTACGCGTCAAACAGAGATTGTATGCCAAAGTTACGACCCTGGAAGTTGATGTACCAATTTACCCAAATGGGGCCCACAGTTTGGCATTTCATCTTCTAGGGTTAGGTTTTTGGATGTTTAGGGTTCTCCCTTGTTTCTCAATAATAAATAGGCCTTCGAGCCTCATTGTAACATAGTTCAAAGGCATGTAGTAGCCACATCTCTTCTCAGAGATAAGCTACCATTGCCCTAGCTAGTTTATTTCCATTGTTGTTTGTAAGCATATTTCAGTATTTTACATTAATGAAATGAAGTATTATTTCCGCTGCATCTATATGTTTATGGTTATCTCTGTAATTTGTTGTGTTCCTATTTAAATTTGGATCAATGGTATCAATGGTTTTCTTTTTCTCTATTTTTATTTGCATGTCCCCAATGAGGTTGGATATAAGGAGTTAGGGCTTGAACTAGTCGAACCTTTGCAAGGTCAACCTTGCAAATCCGGATGGTCTCCCATGGCTGATGAGAAGAAAGATGAGGGGTCAGGAGTTCCTATCAAAATCTTGCTCGAAGAACCCTCTAGCAACAAAGGAACGTGATGATGGACAGCTTTGCTTAGATCCTTTAGTGGCTACCCAAAGGTGATGCATCGGCTTCTAGCAGCTACTCTGGAATTGCCACAACTTTTAAGGTACAAGTTAATTTTGAAATCCCCATATTCGAGGGTAAGATAGACACAGATGTCATAGATAAATGGTTAAATCTACTAGAAGGTTATTTTTCAGTTCATGAATTTTTGAGTCAGGAAAAGATTGTTTTCGCCCTTCTCAAAGCAGCCCCACATGTCAAGGACTTGTGGGAAACCTACTGCGACTAGAAGGATGAAAGTATCGGCTCACTATCTTTAGTTGCACCCACCTGGAATTGATTCTGGGATGCCATCAAGGAGCAATACTACCCTATTGGAAGTTATGAGGATCAATACATAAAGTGGACCATGCTGTGGTTGGGAAGGGACCAAGATGTTCTGTAGTTTACTAATATTGTCCATACCCTTCGCAAAAAGTTGGGTATCAAGGATTCAGAGTAGCATTTGATACTCAAATACTGCGGCTGCCTGCACAAGTACATCGAGGAAGAAATAGAATTCTTGAACATCTCCTCGCTCAGCATGGCATACTGATATGCCATCAAGGTTGAGCAAAATTTTGAACAAAAGAAGCGAGACTTTGGATTTGCGAATCTGAAGCAAGCGAAAGGTGCCACCAAACCACAGAACAAAGGAAAAAGCTAAGGCAGGGCAACCCAAGACAACCCGCCAAGGCTACAAGCAAAGAACAACGCTGCAAAGCTGAAGAAGGACACGGGAAAATGGTGTGAATTCCATAAGAGCTCCACTCACAACACGAGTGAGTGTTGGGCCAAGTAGTCACTTGTGGCTAAGCTAAAGATTTCAGAATTAGATGCATGTTCCAACTCTGAGTCAAAACTTGACAAGGGGAATGAAAAAGGGAAGCATATTATTGATGTGGAGCCGAACGCCACCGTTGCCACCATGGAATCTAGAAGGAAGAACCCGAAGATCCAGAGGAGGAGAAGCATCTCTTCCACTCCGAGATGTGGGTAAAGGGATCCTCGCTACAATTCACTGTCGATAGCGGGAGCCAAAAGAACCTAATTTCAGTAGAGGTCGTGAAGCAACTGGGCTTACCAACCACATCACATTCACAATTGTACACCATCGAGAGGCTTCACAAAGGACACGAACTTCATGTGAGCCAGCAGTGCCGCCTTTCATGCAACATCAAGCCCTTCACGGATGAGGTATTGTGTGACATTACTCCCCTTGAAGTTTGTGATGTACTATTAGGACAACCATACTTGTGGAAGTGACATGATGCGTATGAGTCAAGGCCACGTGTTATTATTATTACTTTGGGAAATAAGTTGTACAAGATACCGAAGGTAGCACTCCCTACTGCCATCTCTTTGGTTACTGCAAAACAATTCAGTAAGCTCATTTCCAAAACTGAGAAATTTATTTTCCTGATGATATGCCCTCAAGGAAAGAAGAAGATAATGACCATGACCTCCAGGCAGAGCCTCTCCACATGACAACGACAGATGGACAAGGTCATGGAGGAGTACGAGGACATCTTCACCTCCCCTGCAAGGGTTCCTCTGCACTGTTAGGTCAAGCACTCCATTGATCTAACCCTAGGTGCACCGTTGCCCAATGGACCAATCTATCGGTGCTTCGTTCTAGAGAACGATGAAATCAAGAGGTAGATTTAGGAGCTGCTGCGAAAGGTCAAATATGTCCAAGTTCATCGCCCTATGCGAGCTCGATCATGTTGGTGCAGAAGAAGGATGGGACTTGGAGACTCTGTATTGACTATCGGGCGCTGAACAAGATCACTATCCGTAATAGGTACCCGATCCCATGGATTGATGACCTCCTAGACTAGCTAAAGGGGGAAAAATATTTTAGCAAGATCAATTTGAAGTCAGGATATCACCAGGTATGAATCGAACCCTCTGATGTGTGGAAGACTGCCTTCAAAGCCAAGGAGGGCCTTTTTGAATGGTTGGTTATGCCTTTCGAATTGATGAATGCTCCTGCAACCTTCATGAGACTAATGGATGACATGTTGTGGCCATTGACCAACTCATTTGTAGTGGTATATTTGGATGACATCCTGATCTTAAGCCAGAGCTGGGAAGAGCACCTCCACCACATCCCACAAGTTCTCCAAACACTGTGACAACATAAGTTATGTGCCAATTTGTAGAAATGCACTTTTGGCATGACTCAGGTTGAGTATCTGGGATACATTATTGGTGAACAGGGGGTGCATGTGGATCTAGCCAAGATCCAAGTCATTCAGGATTGGCCCTCTCCAACCACTCTAACAGAGATCTACAGCCTTCTAGGTCTTTCCAACTTCTACCGCAGCTTTGTGTTGGGATTTTCTCATATCACTTAGCCCTTGAGTCAAGTTCCCAAGGGAGCAGCGAAAGAAAATTTCTTTTGGTCTGAATCTCAATAGAAGGTGTTCACAGACTTGAAAGATCGCCTCTGCTCAGCACCAGTGCTCGCATTGCCAGACTTGTAACAACCATTTGAGGTCTAGACAGATGCCTCTGACTATGCTATTGGGGCAGTCCTTACTCAACATGAGCATCCAATGGCATATCACAGCGAGACACTTTCAAGCACATTTCAGAAGTATCCCACTTATGAAAAAAAATGTATTCCATTGTGCATGCCTACCAACAATGGAAACATTACATTTTGGGGAAGGAAATGGTCATCCACACAAACCACCAACCCCTCCAGTTCATACAGACCCAAGGGAAATTACAGAATGATCACCATCAGAAGTGGTCCACATACCTGCAACAGTTCCATTTGAATATCAAGTATAAGAAGGGCAGCACCAATAATGTGACAGATTGCCTCAGTCGACCATCGATCATGGCATTAACCATCGTGCTCAACTCTTGTGGGCACGAGACTTTTGATTGGCCACTTCTCTACAAAAGCTACCCAGAATTTGGCCACACATACGAGACACTCTTGGAGGGTCAGCATGTTCCAGATTTTCACCTCTAGGATGCCCTGTTATGCCATCTAGGTCACCTTTGTGTTCCTTCAAGCGAGTGTGCCAAGATGATTTGGGAAGCACACTATTGTCGAGCTATTGGGAATTTCGGGGTCAAAAAAACGGTGGCAGTACTATAGAAGTATTTCTATTGGCTTTCGACAGGATGTCGGGAAGTACATAAAATCATGCACTGCCTGCGCCATTGCCAAACCGACTATCAAGAAGCAATGCCTCGATACCCTGCTGCCTACCCCTAGTTGACCTTGGGAATCCATCTCCATAGATTACATGTTAGGCCTTCCTTCTAGTAAGTATGGGAATGACTATGTTTTTTTCATCGTCGAAAGGTTCTCGAAGATGGCCATTATGGTGGCCTGCAAGAAGAATATCATAGCAGAAGCCACTACTAAACTCTTCCCTGAATGAGTGTGGGTACACTTTGAGTTCCCACAGTCTATCATCTCAAATCGTGATAGTAGGTTCCTCAGTACATTTTGGTCTAGTCTCTGATCGATGCTAGACACCAAACTCACTAAGTCCATAGCCTTCAATCCTCAAACTTGTTGGGTGTGGAGCCTAATTGTCCTCTTTATTCAAAGGTTTTAGCTGGATGTATACCCTAGGAAGACTGTACACCCCTCCACGCGAGGGGGTGCATGGGGACTTGTCCCCCCCGTGGGGGTCCAAGGGGGCTAATCCCCCCAGTTAGGGGGTACAGGGGCCAGTGGTCCCCTGGTGAGGGTTCAGGGGCAGCGCCCCTGAAGCTAAAAGTAGATGTAAAATTGCCTTGTAAAAGTCTAGTAATTTCTAGTCAATATGGGCCATTCATTAGGCAAATGATCTGACGGTAGAAGTTTTCTTTAAGTTAGGGTTTTTTTCCCTAGAAGGCAACCCCTTACTATATATGAGGGAATTGTATTGTATCTATGGAGATTTGTATTCAGAGTGAGGAGGAGAGAGGAGATTGAGAGCGAAGAGGGTGTTACAGCGAATCTACTATAGGTTGTATCTCTTCAGTTTGCTGGATAATATAATAAAATAATGACTGGTTGTTTCTCCATGGATGTAGCCCAAATGGGGTGAACCACGTTTATCTGTGTCTCTCTTTTTTTATGTGTTTTATGTGTTTATATTTCTACAATATTTTATGTGGTCCATTGCTCTGTAATATATAATTTTCTAACAAAACTGATGGCCAGACAAAGGTTATCAACAAGATGATTGTACACATTCTGCGCATGTACAACTCAAAGCATCCACACACATGGGACGAGAGCCTCCCCTTTGTTCAACACAGCTACAACCAGGCTCTCCATAGCTCAATTGGCCACAACCCTTTTCAGGTGGGCTTGGGATTCCAGCCACTCTGTCCCATTGATGTGGCCATGCCATTTACAGCTACTCATTCAGATTCGGCTCATGTCCAGTCTAAAACAGATAAAGAAAACAACTTCATTGAGAACATCCAACATATTCACTAGTAGGTCTATGACATTCTAGATAAATCAAATGCCAAGTACAAGTAGAAACATGATAAACATCGGGTGCCACACAAGTTTCAGGTGGGCGACAAAGTCTAGTTGCATTTTCAAAAGGAACACCTTACTGGAGCCTATCAGAAACTTAGACCACTCTAATATGGTCCTTACACCATTACCAAGGTTTTCGGAAACAATGCATTTGAGCTCAGCATTCCCCCATTCCTTAGCCTACACCCAGTGTTCAATGTGGACCACCTTCGGCCATACTTTCCACCATTACTAGACACATCCGACATTGCGGAACAGCTCACACCCACGGAGTTAATTCCAGATTGCATCGAACAAGCTACAACTGATCGGATCATGGACACATAGATCAAGCACACTCGCCAGAAAAATATCCAACTATATCGAGTTGTCAAAGCAGCCCAACTCCTTCACTAGGGCAAGTGGCTCACTAGGGACCAAGTTTAGCAGAAGTTTCCTCATCTCATGGAGGAACTCAACAAATTGGGGACCATTGCTTCTTAGGGGGGGAGGAATGATCCAGGTGGATATTGGTGGCCACCCACCAAGTCCACCTGGACCCCCTCTGTGTTGTCAACAACCTTCCTCTTGCCTTTGTCACGCGCAGGTCTGCTACTCTCCGCTACTATTGATGGTGCTTCTCTCTACTATGTTGTTGCCATTTCATCTTGATATCATTATCTATGAGCAGCTTGGTGTCTTCAAAGATAGGCAAGCTCATAGACACTCACTCAACTGCATCTCTAGTTGTGATCTCAACTGCGTCCTTTAACCATACTCTCTAGGAGGCCATTGTAGCTATATTTCATTAGGGGAATTTTGAGGTATAAAATGGGACTCCTAAGGAAGTTATAAAATAATAGTGGAAATAATAAAATAAGATTAGATTACATCATCAAATTTTAGAGGGAAAAAAGAAAAAACTATTTTTTCAACTCATATTTTCAACTTATCTCCATATGGGTTTACTCAAATTTTGAGTGGAAACACACGTTGGATGCAAAATTTGATTCCTCATCCAAGGAGTACCCATGTTGCATATTTTTGATGGACCCTACTACACGAAAATGAGAAATACATGAAAAATGTGATTGCAATCAGATTTTTTCATGCATTTCCCATTATTCATGTAGTAGGGTCCATTGAAAGTATGCAACATGGGTACTCCTTGGATGAGGAATTAAATTTTGCATCCAACGAGTAATCCTACTCAAAATTTGACTAAACCCTTAGGGAGATAAGTTCAAAATACGAGTTGAAAAAGTAGTTTTATTATTTATTATTTTTTAATCTTTTTACTTTTTTACTCCAAAAACGGTGAATCATCCCCCATGGTTGGCATCATCATCTTGAATCCTATTGGTTCTTATAAAGATTATTTTGGTTGTACATTTTTCTTAGGTGGTCCATTTTTAGACTTGAAAATTCCCCTAATGACCTGTGATACCTGGAGACATAGCAATACTCATGGCAAGCAATTTGTCATTTGAAAACCAAAACAGAAAGGATGACTGACATGCAACATATCTATGTCACTATCTGTAAAGATTGCGCAATTTTCACCAAGAGGCTAGGAGACTGACTGCCAAAATTGCACAAGGCACAATCCAAGCTATTAGGAGGTTGAATGACTACTGAAACTGAGTAATGCATAGTCCAGCATGGCCTGTTGGCGACTAAAACTATGCAATGCACAATTTCAGTAAGTAGTGACATGTAAACCAGTAAATTCCATTGCGCACTTTTTGGGGCCAACAAAGCACTATCTCCCAGAATTGTGCAATGCAAGCCTAAAGGCCAGTGCTAGCTAGATTTGCACATTTTCTGAGAGGAAGGTAGAGGCTTCATTCTCATAAATGTGCATTGCTAGCCGCGCAAGGCAAGGTTCAGCCCAGAGTTGCCAACAGGCAACTTAGAACATGACAAGGTTAGAATGCATGGTGAGACTGAGTGTAAATAAGAGTGAATGATCATGCATGCAAACAATGAGTTGAGGATTCAAAAAATGGGAAAACAAGCATGTGTGTGAAGCAAGTCACTGCAACGGTGACCATGGGTGCAGAAACAATTTCATGCATGTGACAGTATTGAGAGGCAATGAAAAACTAAAATAGTGATTCTACAAGCTAACATGCATCAAAACAACAGCAAGTGGTCATCGAAATCAAGCAAGCAACACTTAAAGAAAGTGAAATACAAAAAGCAACAAAAACACAGCGCAAGACATAAAAAGTAGACATACCCTGAAAAAGCTGAGTTGAATGTGCCAAATACTCCTAGATGCAATGTGAGATGTCAAAGCTGCAAGATAGATGTGAGGAATGAGCTCTGCAGTGTCCGCCATATGAGATTTGATAATATCGAGGTTATGACATGCATGGCACAAATCTAGGAAAAGGCGATACTTGGAGGGAAGTTTGGAAAATAATCTTTGCATGTAATCTCGTACTGCTAAAAATAAATCCCTAAAATTTACTGATGCCTTTTTCATGTTTCCTTTTTCTATTTCAGGAAAAAATAGCCCATGCATACAAATCAGGATTGCTTAGTCCCGAATGGAACTAGTCAACCTTAAGGCACATGTAGTAGTCTACAAGCTTGGGAAAGGGATTTGTACAGTATCTGGATTGAGAAGGTTTAGTTGTCCCTTAGGCATTGCGCAATTTCTGGGGTTAGCAGGTCACTGCCTCCCAAAATTGTGCAATTTCTAGCCTGAAGCCCAGTGTCGAGCTGGATTGTGCAATTTTCTAAGGGAGGGTTTCCTTGTTGGATTGCACAATTCTAGAGCTCAGCAGGTAGCCTAGCAAGATTGCGCAATTTATGGAGGGCGGGCCAGTTCCTCTCTAGAATTACGCAATTTTTTGAGTGAACATCTCATCCAAAAAATTACCTAAGTCCAGAATGGTAACCTGTGATGGGAGACGAGCAAGCTAACATGCACAGGATGAGAAGGCTTTAAAACTCAGCTGAAGCCTATGTACTTGATAATTCAAGACATGATTCTAAGGATGGTTAATAGGGAGGCTCCAAAATGAAGCTAAGGAAAAATTTTGGAGGATGGTTGTAGCCACTGCAACACTTATTGACAGACTGGTAGAACTCTAGTTCTCTGAATGGACCTTGTTTTGTGAAAAGCAAGTCTAACACCTCCGAAAGTATTGTTCAGTTCTCTGATCATCTGGACTCCCACACTCGCTTGATTGAAAGATATAGCACCTGTGATGCTCTTGGTCAGTCAGCACACATTTCCATTAGGATGAGGGTTATATTGGTACACAAGCAATATGATAGTCATAGTTTAAGTTTCATCTCTGGTGTTGCTCCACTGCGAGTAGGGCTGGATAGTACCTCGATAGGGTCACACAGGAAGACAAGCATCACTTCGCTGCCAGCGAGCCTGGTCAGTACCTTGGCAAAGGTACTTGCATCACCTCTCTACGTAGGAAGCCTTTCTCTTCTTTCACCTTATTCATTTTCATCTTTTCCAAAAAAAATCACATTTTCATTCTTTCATTTTTCATTTTCAAACCTATGCATAACACTTATTCTTTTCAAATGCGGAAGAGGGATCCCGACTTATTGAGAAAAGAAGATTTTGTTCCTTCAAAGAAGTATTTTGTATATACCACTGACATACTTTTTAAGGTTTTCCCCCTTACCTAACTCTACTTGAATGAGCTAACAAGCATTAACCCAAAATAACCAACTAGAGCAAGTGATACGAGTTAGCGTGCAAGCGTTGTGTTTTCATCAAGGTTCACTTTGAACGTCACATATTTTCTATTGGTGTATCATGAACTGAATATAACAAGTTCTACATATAGATATAGGATGGTAGATAACCAAGTATTGATAACTGTACAAGTCCTCTTACACTTTACATTCACTTGTTTCAAGAGTCACACATGGTTTCATTCGAAACTAACCTACAAACATAAACAAGCAAACAACAACTAAAGAGCGAAGGGAATAAGAAAAATGTGAAAGCAAAGAAGGTAAGAAAACAAGAAAGCAAGCCATCAAACACAAGAAACCAGAAACAAACATGCATGCAAGAAAACAAGACAAGAAGAAAACATTACTCCTACTCCTAAGTTAACAGTACATGGGCCTGATCACGTGATGTGATATTTCCAATGCAGCGACCAGCACATTGGTTGACCCATGTTGGTGAAGGCAGGGTTCGTGAATAGCGTAGTCATGTGAACCAACAAACATGGAAGATATAGCAATGAAGAAAAACACACTTCGATTTTAAATGCGTCCATAGAACATAAATGAGTATAAGCACATGACATGCAATCCGTGGACTTACCATGGTGTTGTGTGACACTACATGTACATGTTAAGCATATGCATTCTCTTGACTGTGACATACAAGCAAATGAGAGAAACAAATACAACTTGTGTCGTGCGCATGTGCTTGCTGTGTAAGATTCCTCCAATGGATGAGCAATTGGATCATGTAGTTCAAGTGGAGGAAGAGAAATCTATGTGTGGGAGTGATCTTCAATGCGTATGGATGAGTGATGAGGAGCCTTGGGTGTTTCAAAAATTTCCTGACCAAAAAGAGGGAGGGCTTGACATAACCATCAGCTTGGGCTGAAGTTCCTCGACAGTCTACGGGGTTTCAGCTTCATTGATAGATAGATCATCATAAACAGGTGGATTTTAAAAATAAACAATGATATAATCATCATCGTGATCAAATATGGGAGTAAATGGATCATGACAGCTATGATCAGAAAATCAATGATTTCATCAGTATCCTCATGATCTGATAAATCAAATAGTGGGGTAGATGAGAAGCAAGAATGTTCACCCTCCATGTTTCCAAAAAAAGAAGATGAAAAATCGAGTGGATTTTCAATAAATCATTTGTCCTCTCCTCTATCAAATGATTGATTGACATCCAGTGTGTTCTACAAATGATCAACAATGGGTGCATCCATTGGTGGATTTACATAAGTAAAATTAGAGATAGTGGAATCATCGAAGATGTCAGGAAAAAATGGAGAAGGTGTGGATAGAAGTATATCATCCTTCCCCACGGGTTGATGTTCAAGTTTTGAATCTTACTCGTAATGAATAACAGCGTAGGTTGGTTGTGCAACACCAACTCCATTGATGGCTTGATCCTTGTTCACAACAAGTGTAGAGACTAGAACGGAAGAACACAAGATAATGCAATCCATAGGATTAGCAGAATATGAAGATGGAGGCTATGGTAGTATATGGATGTGACAACCCATGGGATTCACAACCAAATCTCCATGAATATTGAGAGAAGTGATGCTGGGAGGATGTGACAGTCGAAAAGGCACGTCTCCATGTTCTCCCACATCACTTTGTGGTGGTGAAGTTGTTTAATGAGGGGACGGTGGAAAGTCATTTATTATAGTGACTGTGTTTGTCAGTGATTGCGCAAGTCCATCACCGAGGTATGTTGAGTGGGGTTTGAACTTCAACTTCATCTTGGGATTGAATAATTTGTTAATGCAGTACTTGAATATGTCCCAAAGATATTGAAACTTCATCTGTATTTTTGGAGCTTGAAAATACAATACAAGGAAGCACTGCCAAAAATCCATAGGCAATTATTGCTGAGTCTTTCATTTTTTAAACAATTTTTTGTCAAGAGGTTCCAGATCAAAATGATGGAAATTAGATTCAATGAGATCACAAAACTGCTCAAGTGAGTGCACATTGTCGGGTGGTAGGTTGTTGCACCATCGTTGTGGGGATTCCCGAAGTGCATGTGGAAGAAAGAAGATGGCCTCTTCATCAAAGAAGTCATTTGCATCATCAATAAATGCATAGAAGTCTTGTAAGTACTCAATCCAAGTCACTTTGGCTTCACCATCATACATGAATTCTGATAACAAATCAGAATTCTCCCTCGTGATGTCGACATGTTCAGCATGAGACAGACATTGTAGAGGAAGGAGTCTAATGATATCCATGACAAATATGCGGAGATTCATAATAGGATGTAAGGGCATATCTTGTCACCTGGCCCTCCTTCTAGTGCCAGAATGTTGACGGTGTTAAATCTGCCAACATGCTAAAGGATCTCCCCAGTAAGAAGTCATAACTAGACTTTAGATCATTTGGTGTAGGAGTCCCAGTATTGGGTAGTACGGTAACGCCTTGACAATAGTTACGCGCAAAGGAAAGTAGGATGTCCTTATTGGTAGCAAGGGTGTGACCAACGTAGTAAGCCAAGGAAGGTTCATGAAGGTTAGAACAAACAGAAGGTGGAATAAGTGCATCCCTTGGAAACGTGTGGAAACACACAAATTGGAATGGAACACACGAGCAAAGATACATCACAAGCTAGAAGACAGGTGAACCAACAATCTAGAGTGATAGTTAAACCAACAACATATCTCAATAAGATTCATACATACATATATAGAAAGAGTCCATGCGCACATGCATAAGAAAACAACTACATATATCATTAGAGCAACCAATACAACTAAAATACAATAACAACATATCCATGAAACATGTTGGCGTTGTTATATTAAGAGTGAAAGATCTGATCATACAATATGACCATGAGCAACCACTAGTTCTAACAGCAAAATGTTACAGACACTATCATCTGCTCCTCCAAAGAGATGTACTAGCTCTGCACTATGGAGAAGCCAAGGCTCCTTACTGTACACTCTAAGCTTTATTTAAAATACACCTATAGGAAGCTTGGCAACCAAAGGATCGTACAATGAGTTATGAAGTTATATAAATAGCAAAGGGTGGGGTGACCCTTGACATTCCCCATTGTGACTCTTCACCTACGCTCATCACTCTTCAACTACTACATGAATGTTACATTCGACCATGTGTAGAAAATCTATGATAGGTTAACCTGACAATGCAATATAAATCAAAGAAAAATCCTATAAGCTACTTCTAATATCGATTTGCAAAAGCTTAAAGATCGAGTTGAACAATATAACCTGAAGAAGAAGAATCAATGGCACAATACACATGAAAATACTTTGGGGAAAGTCTTAGATAAAAACCCCACACTATTGTATTATCATACATGGTGGAAATACATAGGAATTATACAAAGCCTTAGCTCTCATAGCTAGACATCTCTCAGTACAATCCTCACATATGCTCACAAGCAATGTTGGCTTCTCTCCAGCCTTCCTCTCTTCCCTCCAATCTCCTATTTCCTTTTGTTGTTCCTTGTCCATGATTAGCCTATTACCAAGTGGAAAAACAAGCCTTCAAAATTGTGCAATCCTCAAGGATGAATCCTTGACTACATGAATGAGTTTTCTCCAAGAGAAAACACATGCAACTGGTAGTACATTTTCCTTGAACATTAATCTCATCTCGGTCTTTCTCAGAATAGACATGCATGAGTTTCTGATGAGGGAATCTTCAGTTAACTAGAGTAGCACTAGCTGAGTGCATTAATGCATCAACTAACTGTTAACCCACTATTATTTCCTTAAACAATTTGGAATTAATTTAACTATACTTAACTCAGTAAACTAAGTTAACTAATTAAAACTCAAATATAACTCAATCTCATCTCCTTAATTTAATGGATAACTCTTGCATGACTTCAAAAAGAATTCTAACTTGAATTTATCCAACTAATTAATTTAAAATAAAATAATTAATTATTTCCAAATAGTTTTTAATAGTAAATTCGATTTTAATTCACAATTTAATTCAAGGACAAATTAAATTGGAATATTCTTGTTGCCATATTTCAACACTCCCTCTCAACAAGAAAGGGATTATCTGCCACCACGATCCTGTCTCTATGGAATTCAAATTTACACTTTCTCTGAGATGATGATACTAGATGTTGATGTGCTTGGACCTATCATGAAATATGGGATTCTCAGAGAGTTTGATACAACTCTAATTATCAAAATAGATCACAGTTGGATCCATCCTCTGATCAAACAAACCAACTAGGATTTTCCACATCCAGGTCGCCTAATGTGCTGCCTGACTTGCAGCAATGTATTCTACCTCTACCCGGCTGAGTGCAATCGACCTTTGTTTCCTACTGTACCAAGAAACTGCCGTTGACGCAAGGTTGAAAATCCCTCTTGATGTGCTCTTCTGATAAGATGGACTCCCTACCCAATCTACATCAGTGAAGCCCTGTAGTTTCACTCCCTCTGTCTGTTTCTACCATAATCCATACTAAGATGTGCCTCTAAGGTATCTCAATACATGCTTTTTTGCCTTCCAAAACATCTTGGTAGATGGAACTATCGCTTGACTCAGCTAGTTCACTAGATAGCACAAATTTGGTCATGTGTTCATTAAGTACATCAATGAACCCACAAGCTACCTGTACACAGTAGCCTCTACCACTTCTATTGAAGTAGCAACCTCCTTCCTCTAGTTACCTGCTAGAGGAGTCTGCATGGGCTTTCACTCATCCATTTGGAATCTCCTAAGTTTCTCATTGGCATACTTTCCCTAAGACGCAAACAACTCCCCAACCATAGCATCAACCCAAATCGGCTGTGTTACACAGCAATTTGTCACCATCCCTGTTACCCCTCTCCCACATCTTGGAGACTCATTCTGGGCCTATGAGAAGTGACATGACTTGCAAACACTTCCATTGCGTTCCCCTGAACTTGAGCTTCATTTGCCCTAAAGACATCTCCTGCTAAAAACCCATAAAAATAGCCCTTTTTCCATTGGCGTGGTTCCACAATGCAGCACTCGCGCCAATGGGGGAAATCCTCCAAAGAGGGCGCGCCAGTTGGCGCGCTGTCATAGAGTCACACTCGCGCCAACCATAATCAGTGGTGTTTTTTAACAAACCAACACCGGAAGATTCATCCTAACAAATTCTTGGGCTGAATCTATCTTGAGTTGGGTGGTTTGGCTATGGATTTCCATAGAGAGGAAGTGGTTTGCCACCTCTCATGGAAGATTCCTTCATGATATGGCCAATCCCATGATTATTGTGGATCATCCCAACTCCCCTTCCTCCATCTATAAAAGCTTGTCCATTTTCCTTAGCAAGCTAGTTCCAGAGTTCCAGAGATTGAGAATTGTAAAGTTTCCAAGAGCTTCATGCTGCAAGAGCCTTCTTCATTCCCATAAGGCCAATTCTAAGTAAGGAGACTCTTGTCCCATAACCAAGGAGAGAGAAGCTTGTTCCTATTCCCAACAAAGCTTTGAAAGACATGTGCTGCTGATCACCCAGCCAAAGGAGGATTTGACGTCAGAACTATGGTTGTATTCTTCCTTGTTTATCATTAATAAATGACTATTGTTATGGTTCCACTCTTATTGTTCTTTGTAATAATGATGAGTTATATCCTTTCTAACTGATATATAGTTTCATCTACTGGATTTTATGCTTGTGTTTGTGTCGTTCTTTGTATGTGTAGGTGTCCATTCACGGAGATCGTGGGGATCATGATCTACTGGAGCAAAGGAACGGGAGCGTCAACTCTTCTACAAGCACTAGCGTTGGAATCTAGGTAAGCCCTCATCATTGGTCTTTAATTTGCAATTAGGAACTTGCGTGGTAGCATTGTATGATTGTTGCTAGACCCAATATGGGCTAGTAGGGATCGCCTCTGTCCGCAGAGGGGATTTACCTCCTCAACAGTTTGGCGACTCCACTTAGGAGCCAGCTTGTTATTTGATTTGTAAACTTTAGACGGAGCCTGAAGTACGGCCAAATATCCTTCGAAACACTATTGCTCTGCATTAGCGAAGTAGATCAATGACACTTCAGTCAATCTCCGGTTTGGTTTGCGAATTGAACAACTTAGAACTTGTCTTGTTTCTTGGTTGTTTCTTGGTTTTTCTTGCTTGGTTAGCCTTCTGGGTTGAGTTCTTTTGCTACTCCTCGCCTCTTGGTTTACCTGGTTAATGTTGGCCTAGCTTTAGATTGCTTGTTTTTTATTTTTGCATAGAAAACTTGACTGGTGCACTTTTATAGCGTTACAGTTGCACCAATTGGCGCTAGTTTCTCATTAATAACCCGTGCCAATCCTCAAAAGGCGCTAGTTGCAGCCTAACAGTCGCGCCAGGCCTGGGAACTTTTGAAGTTTCCTTGGTTTGAGCCTATTGAGCTTGGTTTTTTGTTATGGGTGCCTTTTTTCGACTACTTGAGTGTGTTGGAGTCTTGTTTGACTGGCTTTGATCTTTACCCTTTGGGTGTTTGCCATTTTCTATCGATTTCACGTTTCTAGACCTAGGGCATCTAGTGGCTTTGTGTGTCGAGCCTTCCTTAGGTTTTTTTGGTCTTCTATTATTCCAGTTGACTCTCTAATTGATCCCTTGCACTCATTTGGTGGTTGTTAATCGTTTTATTACGTTATTTGAGTGACTTGCCTCTTTTTCACTTGAATTCCACTTTATTTCGCTTTGGGCCTAGATTACATGGCTCATTGATGTCTTTGGGACTTTTCTCATTCTTTGAAGGATTGCTTTGTGATTTAGGGATCTGAATGTGCTTGTATTGAGTGGAATTTGTTTGTTATCATTTCTCAAAGTTTGTTTAGTGCATTTTGCCATCAACATAAAAGAAAAAGATCTCTTTTGCTTTGCATTAGTTAATGTGAATTAGAGCTTTTCATTGTTATTAGTGATTAGTGACTTTGAGGAAAAGTTTGTTAATATCCATTAGTTGCATTAGAGACATTGTTCATTGTTTTGTGATCACTTCATTTGTGCGAAAGCTCTCAAACTCTCTCATAGTTAGCATTCATCGAATGAAATGACATATTTTGGCATATAGTTTGCATTTAGAAAATTTTGAGACATTACATACGGTAAGGCCTGAAAACTGAAACATAATACAAGATCAACTTTAAAATGAACTGAACGAATCTAACAACGCATTGGAACATAACGCACACTGTTTAGAGGTCTAGGCTAGAGACATGATCTGGCGTCGTTAAACCTAGTCACTTTTGTTTCTGCTCAAGCTTGGGTGATTCCTCCTTCTGTGACTCAATAGTGGTCTAGTACGGATTTGTGCTCCCACGTACCGTCGAGTATATGGGGAGACCCCTCTAGGTTATCATCCTTTATCCATAGGAAGCCATGTCTACTGCCTTACGACCCGTAACGCACTGAACACAACATTAAGGAAGATTGACTGTCGTACGGAAAGCCCTTGGTTTTCATACAATTGCCAAGGTGTATATGTAGCTTTACAGATTTTCTGGTAAACCTTTTGCCTAGTTCTCCAGAGTAGTCACTTTTGATCCTTTTCGGACTCCCTAAAAGAAAAGGCTCATCTGAGCATTTGTCACTTCGAGCTCATTAAACATTCGAAGGTGACTAGAGTCATCTTTTGTCCTTTTCTCGACTCTCTAAAGATAAAAAGGTCAAATTATGTCCTTGTGTCTACAAATTAAATTACCCACGATCACATGCCTGTTAGATTCTGTTTGTTGACCATTTGATTGTGTGTCATGACTTTTTTCAGCCTCGTGTGGGATTTTCAGTTTTGATGGCAACATTTCCAGACTTCACCAACCCAAGAATCCCCTCTGAAGGGAATCCTGGTCATTTTCCTCCTTTTGGGAATGTTGGTGCTCCTTACATGGCAATGTTGTCCCTTCCTCGGTTAACTGTTGAGTTGCCTGTTTGGTTGTTCTCAACCTCTGTGGTCTCTAATGTCTCAACTACTGGTCAATCAGTTCCTCCACCTGACCAACATCATGTTGATTCCAAGGTGGACCTCTCCCCTTCTTCGCCTGTTTCTACATCCTCATCTTCTACTTCACCTTGTGAAAGTCTGGATTCAAGTAACCAAGTGGCTAAGAAGCAGAAGACGAAGAAGAACAAGTCACCTATGCAAGAGGCTAAAAGTGAAACTACTGCCCCGATTATAGCTTAGGTCGGAACTCCTTCTGCTCCTCCGCGGAAGGTTAAGTTTCCTTGAAAATTATGCAAGGGAGACCATCTTCTCTGTGATTGTCTTGGCCTTCCTAAGGTCTTAGAAGTATGGTCTCATGACCCGGCCTGCCCCTCATCGCCCTCTGGAGCTCATGGTGATGTTACCCTATCAACTAGCTATGGCAAGAAGAAAGGGAAGATCTGATTCCCCTATAGGCTATGTGAAGGCAACCATCTCCTTCACCTTTGTTCGCTCATGGATAAAGCTTCCGCTATTTTGGAAAGTCTTATAGATTCTTTACCCCAACTCCCTGTTGGTTATCAGAGGCTCTCTTCAGACCCTCCCCCTGTCGACAAAGAGTTTGATTTAGATCCTTCTCTTGTCCATCCTCCTCTTTCCGAACTTGGCTGTGCTAAGCCTGTTCCAGACCAACCATTGGTCGGAAAGAGTGTCGACTTGGGTTCACCACCCATTGACTAATCTGTTTTAGAGGAGCAACATTCTCATGTTCTTCTTGTCTCGTCAGACTCTCCTGAGTCTGCAAACGACTCTCCTATCCCAGCTGATCCCAAGAGTCCTTCTTCGGAGCAGAGGGGAAATCATACGATTCCCCCACCGAGTAGTTCAGTCGTTTCCTTCGACTGGAGCCATTTGACTGCCTTCCACCTTCCATCCCATGTGCCTTTCCAGATTACAGTACATGCCTATGATAAGGCAGTACCTAGCGCTATCTTGGATGAGGGTGCATATGTCATTCTTATGCCTTCTACTACTTGGCAAGCTTTGGGCTCCCCACAGCTTGTGCTGGTCACACAAAGTCTGTTAGCATTTGACGGAGGAACCATTTAACCATTGGGGATCCTTCCGAAGTTACCTATTACTTTGGGAGGAAAAATTGTCTATATAGACGTACTGGTTACCCAAGGTGCTTTAGATTTCAGTCTTCTCCTTGGCCGTGACTATGTTTATGATATGGGGGCCCTTATCTCTTAGATTTTCCGTGTGGTTTACTTTCCACACGATGGAAGGATCATGACGATTGATCAATTATCATTCTTTAGTCCCTGGGTGCCTCCTACGCAATTGTCATCCCCTCGTGGTTTTTATCCATCGATTGTATCTACCCCGCCGCAGGTCAACTACGTGGCCTCCTATCACGTGCCTGTATCCAGTGATGCCACCGTCATGCATAGTGTCCTGGGGGTATTGGGTCCTAAATTCCAAGATGTGATCCTTCCACTGGGAGTGGCACTCTTGGAAGCTACGACTTCTTGTTCATTCTGATGAAGTTCGTTCGGAGCATAGTTCACTTTCCTATGTCAAGCTCCTTAAAAAATGAAACTGGGTCTGGTCGGAGCATAGTTCGCTTTCCTATGTCAAGCTACCTAAAAAAAGAAAATGGGTCTGGTTGGAGCATAGTTCGCTTTCCTATGTCAAGCTCCTTAAAAAATGAAATTGGGTCTGTTCGAGCATAGTTCCTGATCTTGTGTCAATCTTGTTAAAAAATGAAACAAGGGTTATGAGGATAGTTCTTTTACTGTGTCAACCTCATTAAAAAAGGAAACAAATCCCTTTCCAAATCAACTCTTTTGATTAAGATCTCGTAAAATACAAGTTGAGTCTTTCCAAGATCTCGAAAGTGAACCTTCATTCCATCCACTTTGTTGAATGCAATGAAGCTTGGGGGCATGTACCTCGTTTTGCGTCATTATGCTGGGGGCATGCGAACTTATATCAAGCATAGTTTTTCATTTCAAGCTTGTGTAAACATGAAACTGAATCCAAGCAGAGTTCTCCATGGTTCAAGCTTGTGTAAAAATGAACCCATACCCATTTTACATCTCGTGATTG
>APFE030437395.1:25135-71272 GCA_000404065.3 Pinus taeda | reverse complement strand
TCCGCTAAATTCTGTTAGATGAGCCTTGGTTGTTTTCATCCCATCGCCACCATCTCTTTGGCCGATCATATGCTTTCAATTGCTTGTTTTCCTTTCCTGAGGGACTGCAGTTAAGAGTGGTTTGGTTAGCCAGCTTCTTGACTTAAGCAGCTCCACCATTACCGGAACCAGTTGCTACCCTTTATACCACTTGTTCCTCTAGGACAAGTCACCTTTAAGATCTTTTCTAACTCGTAAAATATGAAAAGATTGCTGAGTATTTTTTCCTTTTTTGACTCATTAAAGAGAATAAAAAAGGAAGTCTTCTTTCAGCTCTTTTCTGACCGTCTAAATATGAAAAGAATGTCGAGTTATTCCTCTCGACTCGCTAAAAATAAATGAGAGGCGACCGTCTTTAAACTCTTTTTCGACCGTGTAACGATGAAAATATTGTCGGGCCCTTGTTGTTTCAGGCTCATTAACGATTACGAAACGACGTGATTTCGGTCGCTTTTTTACTTTTTTCAGGTCGAAGTCACTAATCATGAAAAGTACTCCTCGATCATAATGGTCGGGCGGTTCTTTCGAGCATTCTTTTATACTTTTTCGGGCTTGAGAGACACAACTTCACGAAAAAGGACACCCCTAGAGTTTACTTTTCTGCTGTCTTTTCAAACTCTTTAAACATGAAAAGACGTCGAGTTATTCCTCTGTCAGAGTCGTTAAAACTTGATGACATTGGATTCCGTCGGAATGACGCTTTACAAGCATATGCTATCCCCGTCAATCTTGTTATAAAATAATAACTGGGGTACTCGCCAGAAATGGTGGGGAAAATGGAACCAGAATCATTGCCATGTCGGCAGTATGTCACTCTTGAACGTGGCACTTGTCTGCATTTGTGTCAGGGTGGGGATATCTCATCTCATTTTTCACTTGCCTCCATGGGTTTGGGTGATCTTGTTTGACCTCTCATCTGCTCTTTGCCTTGTCACCATGACCTCTGATCATTTGATGTCAAATACTGCCAAGTCCACTATCGTGCTGCCGATATGTTCAAGAGAAGTTGACCTCTGTGAAATAATCAACCTCCCTCTGATAACTCACATAATCTTGATTCACAAAACATGTTATCCTCCTCTGTCTCGTATCAATGATGTGGGAAACACTATGGCCCACCTTCGATCAAGGTCGCTTCCTGTAGACTTCAACTCATTATCCAAGAGGTTGACCTAGAGACTCCTTTCAGGTGCCTTAGAGCCTGCATGCCTCAATGGCAGGTTCTTCGTGTTCGACGTGAGGTTTTCATCATTGGCCTCCACTCGAATGATTTTATGGGTGTTCGACACCGGCTCACTGATTCGCACGCCGTAGATTGTACCTATAGTACCTTGAGGGCCATTGTCATTATTGGTGGTACCTCTCGTGTGTTGAACAGTTTTATCATTGATGGTATTAGCGATGTTCCTGATGCTCGATTTGACTCCATATCGCATGCTTGAACTTGTACTTTTTTCGCGTCGCTGGACGCAGACCTGAGATTTTGTTGTTGGGATCCAGGTTGTGATTTTGTGGATTATTATGATTATTACATGACTCATTCACTGGATGGCTGCGACCATACCTGAGTCTATTTATCGATCCTCACTGGATGGCTGCGTCCATACCTTGGATCTAGATTCTTATGTACTCTGCTATGGATGGCTGCGCCCATACCACATATATCGTGTACTTGAGATATTCGTTGTACTTCTCCACGAAGGTTTTTCCGGCAGCAGTTTTTTCGGTTGCACATGTTCTTGTAAAGCATTTCACCCCTCTCTTTCTCTTGGGCCTCATGCTTTAGGGGTCATCTGTTACACAACAATTTGTCACCATCCTTGTTACCCCTCTCCCACATCTTGGAGGACTCATCTTGGGACCTATGAGAAGTGACATGACCTGCAAAAACTTTCATTGCATTCCCCTGAACTTGAGCTTCATTTTCCCTGAAGACATCTCCTGCTAAAAACCCATAAAAATAGCCTTTTTTCCATTGGCGCGGTTCCATAGTGCAACACTCGTGCCAATGGGGGAAATCCTCCAAAGAGGACGCGCCAGTTGGCGCTCTGTCACAGAGTCGCACTCGCGCCAACCATAACGAGTGGTGTTTTTTAACAAACCAACAGCGGAAGATTCTGTTAGTGTCAATCTTTGCAGCCTTCCTCCGGTGATCAAACATGCTCTTACACAAGTGATTTAAAGGTGTCAAGGTCAAATTTTATCATTTCAGTGGGTCTTCAAGCAAAATTTGGTCACTAGGCATTAGGTCTAGGGTTTGATTGTACTCCTTCTAAAGTTGTCCAAATGTCGGTCCATGTCACCATTTAGCTGAGTGTACCATCATTCAAAGGGTTTTCATCATCATGTCAAGTTTCATTGGGTCATTTCACACCTTGTTCAATCTTCAGTTGCACCTAGGCAAGGTTCATTTCCCTCTCCTAGGGTTTTGAAGCTAATTTCTCTTGGATGGTCAAATCATCGGAAAAACTTGTATATTTATGTTCATACACCTTCCCCTATCCATAATATACCTTATCAAACACTTCCCATCACTGAGATCCCCCAAATTCCTCATTTTCGCACAAACCCTAGTTTATTACTACAAACTGGCAATTTTCTAGGTTGGGCCTGTGTTTTCCCCTTTTGGTCCCCTTCCCCTCACTCAATTTTTGAGATTCCACTTTCCCCTACTTTCTAACATCCCTCCCTAATTCCAAGAATTTTCCCAAGAATTTAGAAGTCACTTATCCCCTTCATTTCGCTTCATTTCGATAAATCCCTTGTCCCACACATCGGAATAGGTTTAACTCAAATGATGTTTCTAAGAAATAAAAGATGAATTTAGAAAACCTGAGAGAGATTTTTGTCCACAACAGATCAAGGAAGAAAACTCTCCTTGAAATTTTACACAAGTGTCGCGGTTTTAGAGAAATGTCAAAAATACAATCACCTCGGGAGAATTGATGCACCTCTGAATTGACCTTGGAAAAATACATTTTTATCCTAGCTTGGTTGGCCAAATGAATTTTTTGATGGTTCAAATGATAAGTAGATACAATTAGCTTTCCAATGAGCTATCATGAGCCCAATTTTGAGTTGGGGAAGACATTCAAAAGTTGACTACAACAGCACTCTGCCTTGAGGCAGCCTCATTTGGAACATTTTGACCAGTCTTGGGAGATTTTATTTTTTACATGAAAAATGAACTCAAAATTTAAAAATTTTAGTTGGGCTAAAAATCAGACTCAAATACCTTTCTAACGAGCTATCCCGCGCTCAATTTGGACACAGGGAAGGCCTCCAAAAGTCACCTAGAAAAGGGTGCGAAACACACAGAGAGCGTAGCGCACAGAGGGAGAGTTTCCAGTGTAAAATTACACTGGCGCGGCGCACATGAAAGGCGTGGCACATAGAGATGCCAAGGCTTATTTTTCTCAAAATTTGCAACCAATTGCCTTCAATCCCTTGAATTTTCCAGGTGGGGCCAATCTCTCAGTGTTTCATCCATTTTTATGTTAGTATGATGATAGTTCATGGCGGCTTATGATTGCACAAACACTCTTAGACCCTACCACCTAAAATCATCAAAGAAGACGATGTTAGGGTTACAAACTCATTGTGTTGGTGCCAAGGTTCTTCCTCCATTTTCATTTTTCCTTTTTTCCCTCATTCCCTTCTTACCTATTCTACTTTTTCCATTTCTCCCTATCCTAAAATGCTACTAAAATCCTATTCCCTATCCCCTCCTTACATTTGTCAAAGGTAAAACCCCAAACCCTACCCCATATAAATTTTCCTAACACCTCAAACCCTACCCTACTCCCTAAATAAAATCCCTCCTCATAGTCCCTAATCCCTTCATATTATTCCCCTTCCTAATGGCCCCTTATTTCATTTTCCCCTTGGTGGCAGATTTCAACACATCAAAAAGGGCAGTTCAAGCACAGTTCATACACAGCAGTCATCTTGTCTTCAAGGTATTTTGTATAGTAGTCATGGAATCATAGCATTCATCATAGTATGAGATGGAGACACAAAGTGACTCATCCTCGGAAGGAGCAGGCTCCCAGGAGACATCACAAGAGTGGCAAACATGATGATGATGCAGATGTGGAGAGCGCCCGACTTAGGATGACTATTCAGGAGCAGAACGCGGAGATCCAAGACTTGTCACTCAAGGTGGAGAGGGCCAAATGGATCATCAAGTATTTTGAGTAGAGAAACAAGTAGCTTGAGGACTAGCATGTGATCATGGAGCTGCAAAGCATCCGTGAAAATCGACAAGCTGCCCAACAAAGGAGGATTGAGCTCACTGCCTTGGAACAAGAGATCAACAACGACTGTCAGTCTTCGTTAGAGCAGATCAACCTACACCTGGAGAGACTGCTGGAGAAGGCCAACAGGGACAAAACCATATTGAGGAGGATGGCTTGTCATTACAGGGCACGAAACATGAGCGCAAAGGCCCGAATAAGGAGCTTGAAGGCCAAACTAAGCAGAGCAACAAAAGAGGCAAAAGAGCAAGATCGACTTCGAATCTTGGCTAAAGCTTCCTTGGCACAACATGGCACTTCATAGAGGCCCTCTAGCCCAAATTTCAAGGAATTTGGGAAAATTTTGGTCGCACGACAAATTTTTGGCACAAAACAGGTTTTTTCTCTATATGTGTTGCGCCACCGGCGTGACGCGTAAGATTGGGAGCTCCAAATGATAAATGGTTTGCATTTGTGGATTCGGCATGAAAAATAAAAACTATTTGCATTGGGAGCAAGAAATTTGGAGAAGATCTTGGCCACGAAAAGGGAAAAATACACTAAAAAATGACCTCACTACCCCTATTTTGACACACAGGAAGAAGTCTTGGGAGAATGAATATTTGGAGGGGTAAATGAGCTCCAAATTCAAAAATTCTGGTGGGGTTGGAAAGCTGACAGGATATGCTTTCCAGCGTGCTATCCTATGCTCATTTTGGACTCCGGGAAGTCCCTCAAAACTGGCATCAAAGTGCCGCGATGCATACAGGAAAGGAGCGTGACACATATAGGAAAATCGGCCAGAATGACTCTATTTCGCGAAATTCCGCTTCCCGACTTTTTGTAAGTGGGCCCACTCATGTGCA
This sequence comes from Pinus taeda, assembly GCA_000404065.3. Taxonomy (NCBI): domain Eukaryota; kingdom Viridiplantae; phylum Streptophyta; class Pinopsida; order Pinales; family Pinaceae; genus Pinus; species Pinus taeda. Next base: position 66,132 of record APFE030437395.1, on the reverse strand, counting down.
ATTCAATTTTTCAGCACCTAAGGCAGTTTTATAAGTATTTTCACTCCAGATGGTCAGTTATCCAAGTGGAAAAGAAAGGCAAAGGGTCACTGAGCCATTTGTCATGTTTATGGCGCTGCACTTGTAGCTGTTGTTTGGCTCTCCACCTTCAGTTTGTAATGATTCGAGTAACTCCCAAACCCTTGGGCGTTCTATCTCTCCATAGCACTTTCTATGTATTGTATGCAAACCATAATAATTTGGGTTGGTTGGCTTGTAACTTCTGGGGGACTATGGGAAAGAACTTTGTTTCTGCACTGTATATTTTTACAGAGAATTAATGAAAGGCAGCGGCTCTGTTTCATGAGATTCATGTGGTTGTGAGTGTAGCAAGTGTGCCTCTTATGTTTCATATGTATCTTGTTATGTTTCATAGTTCATTTCGTATTCATTTCTGGTGAATATTTTTCGAGTGAATTAGGTAGAATTTAATTTTTATTGCTCTACTGTGGGAAAATTTCAGTACAGCGTCATTTCTCTGTGAAAAGATCATTTTCCATGCCCTTTCACCTTCTAATCAATCTCCATTCCGCCATATCTTAAAACTAAAATTGCTATGCTTTCCGCCTACCTTGCCTCACGAAATAATCTGTTCCTTTATGTTAAGTTCTCTATTCATTGAGGTCCAGTGGTCCCATAACATCCCAGAAACATAGTCATTCATAAAAATCACTCCTTATTTTCATTTTCACTTACTAGCCTAAGATAAATAGTTCATTTAAAAGTCATCTCAGTCCTTTTCATTTCATCTCTTCACTGAGTGTGACTTGGAGAGATCCATGTCATGTTCTAGTAGGGCTAGCTATCGGACTGAGCGTGGTTTGTGATTACCCTGAATTTTGCCTTCTTTCAGCGTGAGGCGGATTTAGGTGCTAACAGATTCATCCTAACAAATTCCTGGGCTGAATCTATCTTGAGTTGGATGGCTCTATCTCAACACATTCACTAGCAAGGGCCATGTATTTAGTGTACCTAGCAGATGACCTCCTCTGTCTGCATTGAGAAGATGGTGCTCCCACATTTTCTCTCGCATCCTCCAACAATATGTCAGCTTCTCTTGTGTGCTTTTGTCCATCTCTGGAAGACTCTGCTTGAGTGGATGTCTCCACTCCTAGAACCTCTGCATGCAGCTGCTCCACATCAATCTGAGGCTCCTCCTCCTCAGGAACCAACAATTCCTCCACAACCTGTAGTTGGAGCTCCTTCTCAAGGGAAACTCACATGACCTTCTGCTCATCAAACCTGAGATCTCTGCAAACCACTATCCTCCGATTGGTAGGAAAGTACACCTGATAGTTGTGAGGTGTATCAGTGTACCCCACAAATATCCCCAACTCTGCTATCGGCTCAAGCTTCTTCCATGCATCATTTGTCACATGGAAATATACCGATGAGCCAAAGATCCTGAAGTGAACCACATCTGGTCTCTTACTGGAGAAAGCTTCCTCTGGTGTCTTCATCCCAAGTTTGCGACGCAGGCTTCTATTCTGCACATAGACCATTGTATTTCATGCCTCAGCCCACAAGTGAAGTTGTAGGCCTTGGTCATACAGCATTGCCTGTGCTGCCCCTACAATAGTTATATTTTTCCTCTCGTCCACCCCATTTTGTTGTGGGTTATGAGTTGTCATCAACTCTCATTTAATTCCTTCCGCTGCACATAAGTCCTTAAACTCTTGAGAGACATATTATCCACCGTTGTCGCTTCTCAAGGCCTTGATCTTCTTCCCCTCCTCTTTCTCGACCAAAGCTTTGAAATCACAAAACTTTGTGAAAGTTTGGTCCTTCTTCTGCATGAAATAAATCCATCATTTATGAGAATAGTCATCAATGAAAATCACATAATACCTTTTCTTCGTTGTGGATGCCATCAAGAATGGTCTACACAAATTAGTATGAACTCGCTCTAAGATAGCCTCTACTCGACTGTCTCGATCATGAAAGGAATACTTGGTGTACTTTCACAAGCTACAACCTTTGCATGTGTCAACTTGCTCAAGTTTACCTTTGGGAAGCCCTGTAGATATCTACTACATTATCTTCAAAGTCCCATGATGCAAATGGCCCAATCGCCTATGCAACAACTAGCCAATGTCTTGGCTTTGCACCAATTCTGCTTTCGTACTTAATGTTGCACAATCATCTACCTCTAGTTTATAGGGATTCTTCACCCAAATCCCTATCCTCTTGGTCTGACCCATGGCTATGTGTCTTAGGAATGCCTTTCCTTTACTGAAGACAACATCATAGCCTTTGTCCTCCAACATCACGACCGATACCAATTTCTCAGTCCATGCACATACATCACGTCTGTCAAGGAGAGAAGAGGTCCATGCTCCCTTTGAAAAGCAACTGTGCCCACTCCTAAAACACTATACCTTCAGTCGTCACCCATCTCTATGCACATATTGAGGTCTTTCTCTACCAAGGCACTGAATAAATTTTTATCACCAGTCATGTGGAATTAGGCTCTAGTCTCAAGATACTAGACATAACCTATCATCAATGACACCATCCATGTGATGAGGGTAAAGTCCATTTCGAACTGAGAGGCTAATGCCTCACCTTCTGATTCTTCTAAGGTCCTTTCTTGGACTTGTTCGATGGGAAATTAGTCACATAATGTCCCATCTTGTGACAATTAAAGCATCTTACTTTAGATATGTCACCTTATTCCCTCCATAAGAAGAATTCTATTTGAAATGGGAAGCCTTCCCCTTCCCTTTCCTCACCTTACTTGCTAAGGCCAAATTTCCTTCATCATCATTCTTGTATGAAGAACCATCTCATGTGCTCCACCTGATCTCCTCCTACATGAGATCCAACTAGAGTCATTCCCAATTCAGTAGTTTCTCCCTTCCATTCATAGAGTCCTGGTAGCTTTTCCAACTCTTTGGAAGGCTAAGTAGAGTGAGGCTCACCATATCATCATCGGAAGTAGTTATTCCCACACTTCCAAGCTCATCTCTGTAGGTGGTCAGCTTGTCCAGATATGTGGAAATAGTATCACCCTTCTCCATCTTAATTATTCAAAGCTTATCCTTGAGCACCAATTTCCTCTGGTCACTACTATTCTGGTAGAGGTCCTTCAATGTCTTCCACATTGAAAATAAAGTATCCTTCCCATGGAGACTCGAGACAATATGGTCTCGAACTCCCTCAAGGATGATCTGTCTCGCCTTCGCCACACATTTCTTCCACTCAACCAACTCTTGTGCATTAATTGAAGCTTGATTTGGGATTTCTTGATCAATGGATTCCTTCAAGCCATTGTCTTTTAATACATCGTCCATTCTATCTTTCCATGCTATGTAATTTGAGCTACCTTCCAACGCATACTCGAGTCTCAAGCCATAGAATGCCATTGGCCAACCTTGAAGTATGATATGAATTTGATTTTCACTTACAACCCTGAACTTCAAACTTTTAATTCCCTTCTTAGTATACTGTTCACAACTTTGATACCATGTAGAAAATTTGTGATAGGTTAACCCGATAATGCAATATAAATCAAAGCAGAATACTATAACCTATTTCTAATATCAATTTGCGGAAGCTTAAAGATCGAGCTGAATAATATAACCATAAGAAGAAGAACCAATGGCACGATACACATGAAAATACTTTGGGGAAAGTCTCAGATAAAAACCCCACACTATTGTATTATCATACATGGTGGAAATACATAGTAATTATACAAAGCCTTACCTCTCACAACTAGCCAGCTCTCAGTACAATCCTCGCAGATGCTCATAGAAAATCTTAGCTTCTCTCCAACCTTCCTCTCTACCCTCCAAGCTAATATTTCCTTGTAGTGTTCCTTGTGGATGATTAGCCTATTACAAAGTGGCAAAACAAGCCTTCAAAACTGTGCAATCCTCAAGGATGAATCCTTGACTACCTGCATGAGTTTTCTCCATGAGAAAACACATGCAATTGATAGTACACTATCCTTGAATAATATCAATTGGGTCTTTCTTAGAATAGACATGCATGAGTTTTTGATAAGGGAATCTTTAGTCAACTAGAGTAGCACTAGTTGAGTGCATTGATGCATCAACTAACTGTTAACTCATTATTAGTTCCTCAAACAGCTTGGAACTAATTTAATTGGACTTAACTCAGTAAACTGAGTTAACTAATTACAACTCAAATATAACTCAACCTTATCTCCTTAATTTAAGGGATAACTCTTGCATGACTTTAGAAAGAATTCTAACTTGAATTTATCCAACTAATTAATTTAAACTAAATTAATTAATTATTTCCAAGTAGTTGTTAAGACTAAATTCAATTTTAATTCACAATTTAATACAAGGACATATTAAATTGCAATATTCTTGTTGCCATATTTCAACACGATCAACACTTGCTCTTTGAGTTTTACAAGATGTTACATTACAATATTCACATCTACCCATGAGAGAAAAGATAGGCTTGAGCAAACCATGCAAGCTATCACTAAAACTCAGACAACTGTGCTAAGACCAACTCTTCGACATCCTCAAAATGATTGACAATAGCGAATTTATGCCAAACTTGGTAGTCAGTGATGGTGTCCGCATGCTTAATGGTGACATCCTACTGAAAAGGAAATCTAACCTCCGTTGCATCTCGGTACACTGTTTTGGCTTCTCTGTCCAACTCATCTGGTAGCATGTGCATCATAGTCTTGAGTTCAGTTGGGCCAACAACATAATGATGCATATTGTATGAGTTGATCTCCAAGTATGTACTAGTGGCTATGTGCATCAACTCGTCGAAGTACATGTCCAGCTCCATTCAGAATTTGGTTCTTTTTCTTCTCCTTAGTGAGTGTGCCAACAGATGGGATTGCATGCATGTGCACAATGACATCCATGCTCCTAAACACGTGTGCATGTGATCGACAAGACTGATCACTATGTCTTCTCTATGCCAGCTGTTGGGATGGGTTTATATCTTGTATGGGAGAAGTTTCATTAGTCTACGTGTGTTGCACCCCCTATTATACCTTTTCTTGCTATGCTTCCTTCTCTATTTTGCACATCATCTTCTTCCCTAAGTTATCACTTCAACTCTTGCAACTCCTCCTTTGTTTCCTCCATCCATTTTTTGTCCCTTTGCCTTTGTGTGATTTTCTTGTTGCACTATCACCTCTTAGCCTCAATCTCCAAAGCTGTTGTCATCACAAGTGGATCTTCTTTGAACTTGTAGCTTTGCTCCCCCTCTGCGTTGTCAACAACCTTCCTCTTGCCTTTGTCATGCGCAAGTCTGCTACTCTCTGCTACTGTTGATGGTGTTGCTCTCCATGATGACATTGCCATGTCAGCTTAATATCATTGTATATGAGAAGCTCTGTACCTTCATAGATAGCCAAGCTCATAGACTCTCGCTAAACTACATCTCCAGTTGCACTCTCAAGAGTGTCCTTTGATCCTACTCTCTGGGAAGCTATTGTAACTATACTATTGAGAGGTAAACAAACACGTGGGATACCTGGAGACATAGCAACACTCATGGAAAGGAATTTGTCATTTGAAAACCACAAAAAAATGATGACTGACATGCAACATATCTGTGTGACTGTCTGTGAAGATTGTGTAATTTTCACCGGGGGTTGGGATACTGATTACCAAAATGGTGCAAGGCATAGTTCAAGATGTCACGAGTCTGACTGATTGTTGGAAATACACAATGCACAGTCCAGCCTAGCCTGCTAAGGACTAAAACTCTGCAATGTGCAATTTCTATGAGTGGTGACATGTAAACCAGCAAACTGCATTGCGCAGTTTCTAGGGCCAGCAAGGCATTGCCTCATAGAATAGTGACATGCAAGCCCAGAGGCCAGTACTGGCCATATTTGAAAATTTTTTGGGAGGAAGGCAAAGGCTTCATTTTCATAAATGTGCATTTTTGACCAGGCAAGGAAAGGTCCAGGCCAAGGTAACCCAGACCTACTGACGAGTGACTAAAAACTTGATAAGGTTGGAATGCATAGCGAGACTGAGTGTAAACAAGAGTCAATGATCATGCATGCAAACAGTGAGTGCAGGATTCAGAAATTGGGAAAACGAGCATGTGTGTGAAGCGAGTCACTGCAACAGCAAGTGTGAGTGCAGAAACAGTGTCATGCATGCGACAACTGTCAGATGTAATGAAAAAATGAAACAATGCTTCTACAAGCTAACATGCATCAAAACGACAACAAGTGTTCATTGAAAACAAGCAGACAACACTTATACAAAACGAAATACAAAAAGCGATAGAAACGTAGCACAGGACATGAAAAGTAGACATGCCCTAAAAAAGTTGAGTTGAATGTGCCAAAGACTCCTAGAAGCGATGTGGGATGTCAGAGCTACAAGATCGATGTGAGGAATGAGCTCTAGAGAGTCCGACAAATGAGTTTTCATAAGATCGAGGTTATGATGCACATGCCACAAATCTAGGAAAAAGCGACACTTGGATGGAAGTTTCTAAGATGATCTTTGCATGTAACCTCTAGCTGCTAAAAATAGATCCCTAAAATTTAGGGATGCCTTTTGCATGTTTCCTTTTGCTATTTCGGGAAAAAGCAACCCATGCATGAAAATCAAGATTTCTCAGTCCCAGATTGAACCGATCAACCTGAAGGCACATGCAGAAATCTGCAAGCCTCGGAAAGGTATTTTCATAGTTTATGGGTTGAGCAGGGTTGGTTGTCCCTCAAGAATCACACAATTTTTCGGGTCAGCAAGTCACTGCCTCCCAAAATTGCACAATTTCTAGGCTGAAGCCTGGTGTCAAATTGGATTGTGCAATTTTCTGAGGGAGGGTTGCCTAGTTGGATTGCGTAATTCTGGAGCTCAACAAGCAACCCAGTAGGATTGTGTAATTTATGAAGGGAAGTTTGGTTCCCCTCCAAAATTGCACAATTTTCAGAGTGAACATCTCAGCCAGAAAATTACCCAAGTCCAAAATGGTAGCCTGTGATGGGAGACAAGCAAGCTGACATGCACAGGCTAACAAGCCTCTGTAACTTAGCTGAATCCTATGTACTTGATAATGCAAGGCATGCTGCTAAGGATGGTTAGTAGGGAGGCTCCAAAACGAAGCTAAGGAAAAATTTTGGAGGGTGGTTGTAGCCGCTACAACAGATGGATATGAGATTTTAATGGCAATGTTTGACTATATTACGTCATCATTACTCTTAATTATGTAGATATATAGTTTGTGATTTAAGTGTACTGATAGGAGGTCATACAAGATTTATCCATATTTCATAGTTTGTTAAGCCCCCATATCAATGGAAATAGTACAAGCTATTACAACTAAGCTCTAAGATTCCATATGTAAGTTATATCTTCTCCCTTACTTTCATAATCTATGCATACTAGCTAATTACGCTTCATTGCTATTTTAACCAGATTTTATCACATAGGTAATGATTCCCATTAATTACATAATAAAACTACCATTACTTACTTGAATAGTACTTATCCAATTGCTTAAGTATCTACCTAATTAAACTTGATCATTATATTATGCCCTTTGAAGTATCATTAATATATTTATGTTATTACCTGTATTGTTCTTTATGATATAGAATACTTTAAGCTCAATATGAGCCTTATTAGTAACATTTGACTATCTTACTTCACCATTACTCTTAATTATGTAGATAGTCAGTATGTGATCTGAGTGTGATACAAAACTATACAGGCTTGAACCATATTCCACATCATGTTAAGCCTCCATATTAATGGAAACAATACAATATATTACAATCAAGCTTTAATCCATTAGGGGAATTTTGATGTCTACAATGAGCATCCTAAGGAAATTATAAAATAATAGTGAAAATAATAAAATAAGATTAGATTACGTCATCAAATTTTAAAGTGAAAAAAGAAAAAACAATTTTTTTGACTCATATTTTCAACTTATCTCGCTATGGGTTTGCTCAAATTTCGAGAAACAACACTCGTTGGATGCATTATTTGATTCCTCATCCAAGGATTACCCATTTTATATACTTTTGATGGACCCTGCTATACGGAAAATGAGAAATACATGAAAAACGTGATTGCAATCATGTTTTTTCATGTACTTCTCATTTTTTGTGTAGCAGGGTCCATCAAAAGTATGCAACATGGGTACTCCTTGAATGAAGAATTAAATTTTGCATCCAGTGTGTACTCCCTCTCGAAATTTGAGTAAAACCTTTTGGATATGAAATGAAAATATAATTTGAAAAAATTGTTTTCTTAATTTTTTATTTTTGATCTTTTTACTCTTTTACTCCAAAAATGGTGAATCATCCCCCATGGTTGACATCATCATCTTGAGTCCTATTGGTTCTTATATAAAAAAAAAAAATGGTTCTAGATTTTCTTAGGAGGCTCATTTTAGACCTCAAAATTCCCATAATTTTCCATATGCAAGTTATATGGATTACCATTATTTCCATAATCTATGTATGCTAGCTAATTACACTTCACAACAATTCTAACTAGCTTATATCACATAAGTAATGATTACCCTTATTTACATAATAAAACAACCATTAATTACTTGAATATTACTTACTTGCATGTGGTTCCATAGCACTCACCTTGAATTCAACACTACTACCACTACAAATATCATGCACATGCTTGTTGAGTTCAAGATAATCATTATAAACATTGACATGAAGTTGTGGATCTTTGCAGAGATTTCTATTGACAGAGCCTTTTTCTTTTCATTTTTCTTTCATATAATTTCTCTACGTGTGGTTTAATCATCATGCAAAAATTAATATAGGTCAAGTAAAGAATGAAAAAGATATAAAATTTTGTCCAAAAGAACGTTTTAAGGATGAAAACTACAAAACATTGGGATAGATAACTCACAACAATTATTTTATTACCTCAAGTTCAACACCACTATGATTGTGTTTCACATGCTTTTCTATTTCATCATGATCACTATCAATAGCAACAACTATGTTGACATCAAGGTGTTTTCATATTTTTTTTCTTTGAGAAATATACAAAGCATTCAATAGTGAAGTAAAGAATGCAAGCTATAAATTTGTCCAAAAGAACATCTTTTAGAGAACAAAATTGCATCTACACTAAAATAAATGAATCATTAAAACTTGCATTAATAGCAGGAGTTTCGAATTTGTTGATACAACATTTTTCAAGTCATATAAAGGATGTTTTAGGTTGTATTGAGCTCTAGCTTCATTCAAGAAATATGGTGACAAAAATTGTTCCAATCATAATCACTGAACCATCCAAAGAGGAGAAACAACAAAAGCTCCTAAACTTGCTCATCTATCAATACAATTTACTTTCCATAAACACCTATGCAATATGTGGTTCCCTCATCCATATATAGGGTGAATGTTGCTAGCAAGATAAGAAAAGGAGGAAGAGTTCAAACTTCAATGAATTATTCCCTAGATTAAGTGTAAAAAATAGATGAGAACGTTGATTGGAGTGAGGGTGTGCTCAACCCAATATATCCTAGATTAAGTGTAAAAAATAGATGAGAATGTTGATTGGAGTGAGGGTGTGCTCGAGCCGATATATGTTTTCATCCATTATTTTGTCTCCCATTTAATCATCCAAAAGACAAAAGAGTATCTCTAAAAATATCTTAGCACAAAGGAGACAGGAATTCCAATCATCATTGTTATAAATTAGCCGGCTACGAGGAAATATTCCAATGATTTGTGGATAAGTACTATATGTGTTTTTTTTCTTCGATTTATCTATTGCTTAATATTTGGATAATGGAATCTGTCATTAATAGTTTCAAGTTATATTTTTGTTAGTCCACATTATCTCAAGTAATTGTGTTATTATTTGACCATTTGTGTTGTCTAGATCATTCCAACAATAACGAAACTGGGTTGGGTTCTCCTATGCTTAACCTTTGAATATACATATTAAGAGGCATTTTTATACAAAATTTCAAAACAAGAAGAAATGGTATCAATAGAGCCTCTTTCCTCACCTAAATCCATAGAATTATGCTCATTACATGCTGAAGCTATAGGCTTAACGACGGTAACCAACTGCAAAATTGTCTCATTGAGACCATATATGCAACCCATTACATGTTGGTACCCTTCATCTGAGTTGACATGATCTGGAGAGTCTCATACTAGGATAGTTCTAATAGATGACTATGAAATCTATGTTGCTGAACTAGATTTCCACTTCGTCTTACTATTAGATTTACTAGAATCTAGTGCTACCATATGATAATTGACAATATCTTCTGCACTTGCTTATCTATTAGTTTTTTCCACCTAAAATACAATGTAAATTTCAGCATATAATCAATTCAATAAAAAAATTGAAATAAATAACGCAATGTAAATTGAACCAAAAATCCATACACTTACTACAAATTTGCTCATTTTGGCCTGCAACTTGCCTCAACCAATAGTAGATGCAACCCTCACATTACCTCTTTATCTCTTGCCTAACGGTTCCTCCTTGTAAAATATTCTTTGTAACAAATATTTTCTTTCAATACCACCCAACGATTTGGAGATAGAGTGGATTATAGCCTCTCTTTTCCCTCCATGAATTGTATCTAAAATTGTTCATCAAAAGTCTCATCTTTTCTTGTAATTTTTTCTACATATTTTTCCACCAATAGTATAAAAAGTATTTTCTATTTTTTATATAATATTTTCCACACTTTATAGATATTTCTCTACAAATCATGATTTTCAAATATCAAAATGGGCCCTACATCTTACACCCAACTCGAAGGCCCACCTCATAGCATTTTTCCCAATGGACTCACCATCTCCCTATACCTCAACCAAGAATTGCTTCTTTCCTTCTAATTTTAATTCTTTTGCATTCCTATCTATATATTTGTATCAATTTTGACTCCATATTTGTCTTTTGAAAAAAGTACACACAGTGTCTAAACTACTACCAATATTTTTTGTTGGTCCACTAGTTTCATCAAAAGTTGTAGATGTAACAAGTGTACTTTGAGGCACACCAAATGGAAATGGTATCTCTTCATGAATTTCATTGACTCAAGATGCATTTTCCTTGGCCACACCATGTGTGATAGTAGGTAGATAATACTACTTAGTGGATTTACAACTTTTATGCTTGTTAAAACAAGAGATGATAAACATTCATTATTCTTGGTCACATGTCCTCTATGAAAACACTCATATTATGTCAATATTTCAACATTATTATCACTATTATCTAGTTTGTACCTTCAATTGTTTTTCTTCATTTCCTAAAGTTCAAATAATCATTAATGTATAAATCAACAACTTTAATTAGTAAAATAGCAATGGAATATGAGTTTAAATCTCATATTTTATTAGTACATGTGCTTAAAAATTAAGTGGGCATGTGAAAGAAAAAATGCCACTTAAAACTGACCCTTGAAGTGTTTCTTATATATCTTGAAATTAATAGTAAATAAGTGTAATACAAACTCATATTTTGTACTGACATCAACAGTGGTTAAATGATGACAATACTGTAGTAATTTCTCCAACATCAAAACATGTAGTAAGAGGATCAAATAGCTTTATGATTAACTCTTAACAGTAAGTGAAATGAATTTGAAATTAGTAATGAACAAATCAAGTGTTGCATATGATATACTAATAGAATAATGATGATTAGATTCAAAATTTTATGAGTAAAACAATCGTGAATAAGCACACTTATACTCAATATATTTGATATAGTAAATCAACCATAAATCAATAATAAATAAGTGAAATACAAACTCAAATTTTGTACTCAAATAAACAACGGTAAACTGATGACAATGCAAAGAATTTAATTCAATAATTTCTCCAAAAGACAAACATATAGTAAGATGATCAAATGGGTTTATGCTTATCCCTTAACACTAAGTAAAATGTGCTTCAAATCAGTTGTGAATATCTAAATCTTTGTATGCAATGCACCAAAAAAGTAATGATGATTAGATTTAGAAATTTATCAGTAAAACAATAGTGAATAAGCACACCTATGCCCAAATATTCAATTCATTCAATAATAAATTACAACAGAGATATAAGCAAATTTTAGGGAACAAACTAACTAGTTAAGGTGATAGGCTAGTTAAGGTGTCAAAACATCATCATAATCATATGCATTGCCACCAAGATCAAAATCATGATAAGTTGTGTCAGCGTTTTCTTTATTTCCTTTCTCGTCCTCATCTATGACATGCAATGCATTCTCGCTCATAGTCTCTTTGTTTGTAATCAAAATATATTAATCAAATACTCCATCATCATCTTCAACCACTTCTTTGAATGTTTCTTTTAAATTAACATATTTCCAATCACCCCTTATATCGAGAATTTCCAAGAATTTTTGTTTCAAACAAGACTCAATTTGAATGACATACAACCATCCTGGGCTTCTTATATCATCAATTATAAATTATTGGTTAATGAAGAGGGGAAACATATAATTTGCCCTTCCCTGATAAAGATTCACATGAATTTGCACATACAAATCCATACTCATCAAGTTGTATTGAGGATGGAGGGATCCACTTACATTTTAATAATATAGGACTATTTTCACCAAAATCCACTTGAATAATTTCTTGGATGAATCCAATATAAACTTTCTTCTAAATTTCATGAATAAATTCAACACTAACAACACAATCCTAATTTCTATTTCCTTTTTCTTTTTCTTCCACTCTTAGATTATGACTACCATAGGCCCAAATTCCAGTAAATGTGTAGCCCATAAATTTTGAGATTGTGAAAGTTCACTTCCCTCCATTGTTATATCTTGAAATTTTTCTTTTGCATCATCAACTACATTATTAACCCATTCTTCAAATTTTGGAAAAGAATCAACTCCAATCAAATAATTGTGTCTGCACTTTTTGAGGTCAATATTGAATCCATGTTTGATTCTCTTCTTCATATTTTCTACATCTAATATTAATGTACAAATAGTAAGATTAATAATATAAATATGTAAAATGTAGTTGAGTAAATAAATTATTCTATTTTGAAGAACATAGGCATGTAACACACTTCTTTCTTGATGTGATAGCTTGAAGCAACATCCATTGCCTTCTAATACTTGACCTACAACTCTCTCATCTTCGTCATCATCACATACATGTCGATTGACATTTTTAAAATTCTTCATAATATATTCTATGCAAAAATCCCATGGCCTCTTGCATTGAATATCCCTCAAACATGGTGTGTGTATATATATCAATATACGATATATATATAATAATCTAATATATATCATAATTATATTTAAGTATATATATATAATATATTATAAGTCATATATATAAATATATATCTACATATATAGTTCTAGTTAGTTACTTAGTTAGTTAGTTAGTTTTTATGATGTTCCTAATGTTGCACAATTGTAGATGTGGCATGAAAATAATGTTTGATGCTCTGAGTTAAGGATGGATCCTACATCAATGTGTACTCAATCACTAAATATATAGTTGTGCAAAACATTTAAATAGGTAGATATTTCCGAATAATTATCCATATTTTTATTTGTACAAGGGCAATTTGTTTTATTTATTGTTTAAGTATAATTTTACAGATTGAATCATTTTACTACAAAATTATAGTATCAATATAATTAGAGTAATAACATTAAATTTACAATTATTTATAACAAAATTATTTTTATTAGAAATGCTTATTTAAAAATAACATAACAATTAAGCATATCCCTCCATATACAATTAAATGGTATAACATACGATAAACACAGAACACTTACCTCATTATATTCCAAATTACAAAAGAATAATAATAATAATAATAACTTTATTATTATTATAGAGAATTAATATACAAGTTAAAACACATACATTTAAAAAAGCATGTAAGATTCTTAAAGATGGAGATTCATACTCATTTTACCATGGACATTCTTAATGTAACATCCCTTTTCACTACACCCCGTGTTTGTAAATATCCCTGTGTAAATTTCAGGGACATGTGTAAACTTAAGAGAAAATTTAATCGATGATTGAGCTAAAGGGGAGGGACATGGATCCAGAGCTTTGAAGGGGAAGGTTGCATGGTTTGTTAGATTACTATTAGAGTGTCATGAGAATGCCACACCTACCTCATTTATATTTTTCACATATCACCCTGAACACTGTGTTGCTTGCACTAACACGTATTGAAGTTTTGGATTGGTAAATAAGCATGAAGGAGAACTCCCATCCTAGTTCCTTCCTCAAGGATGATGATAGGAATAATGGTAAAAAAATGTAAAGGTGTCAATGGTAAGAGGGAGCATATCAAAACATAGAAGAGACAACACAAGAGTGTTCGGTCAACCCAGAAGATGAAGAGGAATTTGTGTGAAGAGGAATACGATTAGTAATTGAGCAACTAGGAAACTAGACTCAGCAAAAAATGATTTGTTGGAAGACAAAGAAGAAGGTTTTATTGGACTGGATTATCCCTAAGCTAGATCTATGATAATCAGCATGTCATTTCCTGTGTTGTGGTGAGGAGACCTTGGATGATATGCTTAAACATGAATGGCATGTGGGATGCTTAGATGAGGACTAAACCACAAGTTCTTACTGAGTAAGTCAATAAACCATTAATTGTTTGTTGAATAAGATGATAAACCACTTATTGATTTTTGAACGGGCTAATAAACCATTCAGGTTCTTGTTATAAGGCTGATAACCATTTATCAAGGTGAGTTGAACTATTATGGTGATTACCACCAAGGCTAATAAACAACCTGCACAGTGGGCTATAGGCTCCTACAATGCTCTTCTTGAAAGTGCAGCTAATAAACCACCTAGCCTAATGAATTTAGACTCCTAGAACTGAGAAATACCCTAGTTGGGCCTTGGGTAAATCGTTGTGATTCATCTCAAAGAGAGTGAGTCATTGTGGTGCTTACTGAGATAGAGCAATTGACAAACCACTTAGACAATGAACTCCATCTCCCAGATATTTGACCAAGCTTTGGCGTGAATTTCTCTTGAGCAAGTATCCCCTCAAACTTTGGATTTGGCTTGGGGGTGGTTAGCTACAAGAGAGATTGTAGTATAGTTAGCCTATGGTTGGGTGTAGAGTTGAAGTTTGTTCTTTAGTTGCCAGCCATTTCAAATTACTCAGATAAGTATAAAATGGTGAATGTTGGTTTTCAAGCTATGGTATCATTATTCTAATGATAAATTCTAATAAGATCATGCACTTGCATGTATCGACATTTGAATGTTGTTGAATACATGTAATGATAGTTATGGTGAATATTGTGGTTTCAAGGATTAATGATATTGTGGAGTTGCTATCCTGTCATTATTTATCAATTATTGACATGCTTGAGCTAATTGTGTGTATGATGGTAATCATAATTTCTTATACTCTAGAAAATGGTTGAAAATTGTAAATCTCAGCAATAGTTCCTTGTTGTTGTTGCTTCGATGATAACTCTGAATCAATCACCGAAAATCCATAATATTGTGAAACTACATGACAATTCCTTAAGACTTGAGTTGCAGGTTTATTCTTGTGTTGGAGGCCATTGTTCAAGGCTTGGCCATCCCTTTCAGAAATGTTGCCATAGTGGAAAGATACCATAGACTTAATAAATCCCTGTAGATTTCCTTGATTTTCCTCTTTCTGCTTCCTTCATGCTTCTGCAAAAGATCCAGTGAATCTTGGTATTGAAACGAGCAAAGGCATAGCTCCTTTTCCATGGGTTGGATCAAGTGATTAAGTGTAGTTCATATCTAGTGATCCAGGGTGCAACCAACATAAGAGGTTCTCTTATATGAGGATCAGATCCCATCTGAACTAGATTTCCCCTTATGAAGTAATCACATCTAGGATTTGTGTGTGACAAGGGCATGAACATTTGCGAGGTGATAGATTTGCAATGAACTGGATATCGTAATGTAGTACATACATCAGATTATGTTGTGGTTGAGTGGGTATCTAGAAATCTGGGTGTCCAGGTGTGGCAAGCGTGCACACCTCTTTGGGGGCCCGAATATGCGATGACCTAGTGTTGAAGCCTCAAAAACCGTTGCCTCAACATGGGGGAAAACCACTCGGTTCGGACTTTAAAGCAGCGCCTTTTCCATTTGGAATAGTAGCTCCAACTGTGGATAATGGGACCAATTTCCTAATCTGTTTAATGCTTGTGCTAAATGGGGTGATGTGTTATGTGTTTCGGTAATATATTCTAAACTAATCAATCACAAATGCATTTAACCTCGAATTTCTAAAAGCTATCTAATGATAATATACCTTGGATAAACTTGATGTATGCGATCTAGAATAACTTCTAAAAGCAATTGGTAATAAATATTAATCAATTACGATTAGAAGTGAATCCATTTTAACAATAATAGTTTCCTATAAAAAGTTAGCTGAAATGATTTGAGAAATATATCGCATAAAGAGTTATTCATATATTCAACATAAAATAAAGATCATCATCATATAGAAGTGCAATAACGATAATCGAAATTCATAATTTCATACATAAATAATTTGAAAGGAAAAGATTGCTTAATACATAAGTAAAAAGGATTACGAGATAAAAGTACCATTTATAATACATCCTACTCATGTGTTTCAGCAATATTAATCTATCTTCAATCCATTGAACATCACGTAAGAGTACAAAAGTGCAATTTCAGTGGAAGATGCTAAGTCAGATAAAAATAAATCCGTTTCCATATATTTCGCGAGAACTTCCTCAAAGGGACACAAATGCATGTTTTGAAGAGAGTTTCTGATAAAATTTTGGACCCCTCTCTAAATGCATGAGAGGGGTTTAAATACTAAAACTATAAGGCTAAAAATAGATTATTATAGAAATAGTTGAGGAGGTTTAAATGCCTTGCTTCAATTTATGCAAAAATAAAATCAAAATTAAAGTAAACAAGCTGACTAACTATGATGCATTCGATCCTTCAGGTTGCATATATCCACCACAGGCTTCAACTGTGTAGACCGACTGACTTCAGCTTTCAACTGTCCATTGAATACGACATCGATTAGTGCTGGCACCATTTCCTCAGCAGAGGTGGTTAGGCATCACAGGGTCATTCATTGGCTATGAGGCTTGACCAAATGTTGCCAATATGCCTCCCAGTCTAGCCTGGTTGTTTTCCTTATCACTTCCGCTTTATCTTCTGGTGCTTGCTTCCATTGTTGTTCGAGTTGTTTTGCATCTGGAAGGAACCATGGAATGGACTCTGCTACTAGATTAGCACCATACAAATCCTCATTTTTATTTTCTATAATAATGTTTGCTGCTACCACCACATCCGCTATTGTCTTTTCGGCTTCTTTTACCCGACAATTGGAGCTCGCAAACACAATTTCCTTATGTGATTCTTCTAGCTTAGGAAAGTCGGGTTTTCTTCCCTCCTCTGTGTTTTTCTAGGTAATGTGATCAGATACCTTTTTAAATATCTCATCATATTCAAGTAACATTTCTACAACTTGACTTATTAGTTGATCACTTGTTTCACAATAAGATTTCCAGTGTGAAATCTTCTTGCACAGTAATTCTTTCTGATGTGTCAACAGGGAATTAAGTCCAAGTGTTTTGGTGATAAACTGATCGATTTTTGGATCATCTTTATGAACATTAGTTATCACCTACACCTGTTCTTCCTTCTCGGCTAAGTTGATACAATGTTCTATTTGCATTTTTTCGAATTCATGTTGAAACTTGGCCAACTGCATCTCTGCTTACTAGTCGGTTTTGACTTGTTGTAACTGTTGCTTGAGTGACATTATTTTATTTTCCTTTTCTCTAAGAAACGTTTTGACTTCTCTTTCTTTTCCTATGGTCACTGTAGGATAATCACCTGCAAATTGTGAGAATCTAGTTAAGTTGGCGGATGGATAAACAAGTGAGTCCTTCCATAGAACATCCATTAGTTCATTTTCGGGGTAGTAACAGCTATAGAGTCCAATTTTCTTTTCTTTCTTTGCCTTTTCACCATAGCCTTATGATGTGCGCTATAGAATACATCCAAAGGGGGTATTTCTTCAATCTTTAGAATTATCTCAAAGGTGGGGGTAACAGGGGTATCCTCTACTTCTGGTTCATTTGCAGTTTGTTCAACTATAATTTCCAGAGTTGTCTTTCGTTGTAGCATTTCTAGCTCTGCCACCTATTCCTCTATATGGAGACTTTTATTGAAATTATCCCACTCCTCTAGTTCAATTACCATGGATTTTATTGGTTGCACATAGGTAGTAAGGATTTCAACCTGCCTACTAGCTGAAGCTTGTTCAGCTATCTGTTGGGTAGATTGGGTCGTATCCTCGATGCTTTTTCTTTTGCCATTTTGTGATGAATGTCGTGATTCCCTGATATATTTTTCTTGAGACTCCTCCTGAATCACATTTGGAGTTTTCTTTGGAGTAACCTTCTATAGTCACATTGGGTGTAGGCTCCCTTATCGGTTCAATTAACAATTCGTCTAATGGGACCTTCGCCATCCTTCTTTCTCTGAAACTGTAAAAATTTTCCAGATCTTCATGGTCAAAAAGTATTTGGGCCATATTTTTCACCTCTAAAAAGATTTTTTCTGCAAAAATATACCATCAAAAGCATCCTCCTCATTGGTGAATACTTTTATTTTTACCATGGTGGTGAAATTCTTGACTGTGCTAAACGGGTTATAGTGCTATCCAGGGAATTTGGGTAATTGCAGATATAGAATATTCTCTACTTCTTTGAATGTGTGTCACAGGTCGCGTAGTGCAAATTCTCCCCACTATACAAGGAATGTAGCCCAAATGGCCTTATTTGACTCTTTCAATGTGTGACTCATTCCTCCCTCACTCGTTGTCTGGTAGGCTATCTCCCTAGCCATCAATTTATCTGGAACATATATGGGAGGATGTGGGGGGAGGTGATGCTGCCAAAAACTCTGATGTACATAAATGTCTCCTCCCCAAACTATCTGGCCATTGGCAGGATGTCAACTTCAGCTTCTTGGGAAACTCTGGGGGGATCTTGGTTATACAGTCGCTTGTAAATAGGGAGCATAACTCCGTGGAAAATATTGAAAAAATGTGCTTGAAAATTGGATTCGCACATGACCTTATAGTACACATGAATGGGAAGTGGATTCTGAATAGTCCATTTCCATCCCATGATGGGGAACTTTGAACCAAAACAAATAGCATCATAACATAGGCGCTCATAAAAAATGCAGGGAAAACCCTTGAAGCAATGCTTCTTCTCCTTCTACACTGGATAATTGTTTTTGCTAAATTATCTAACAAGATTTGGGCCCAATTCATGATAGTTGGGTTAACAACTGCTTCAGTTAATGGCAACCAATATGGGGAGAACTTGCTACTATCAGGTCTACCAAACAGTCATCATAACATAGCCACAACAAAACTATAAGGGGGACAAATAGATGCAATAGTGTACATACCATTTTTATCTTTCTTGATTTTCTCTTCATTATTCGACTAGGCACAGGTGCAATCCACTGGGTCTTTGTTCTCTTTAACAAACTTTTCTACAAATTTCCTTTTGTAGATGACCTGTGGCTAAGGTGGTACATAATCCATAAATTGTCTAGGGTAAAAGATCTGATGACCCCTTGGCTTCTTGTCCTGAATTGTTTGTCTGAAATACCTGCTTCATCGATAACCCATTTTATCATATCGGTATAAGGGATTATCTTCGTCCATGTAGCTATTCGGTGTAAGAATGAGCAAGTCGTCTCTAGCATGGAAGCGTCTGAGGAATGTCGACCATCAACTATAACATTTGTTTCCATAATCCTTTGTTGTTCCTCCTCCAGTATGTTGTACATAGTCTCCCATGTAGAGGTTCCTCCCTCTCTATTGCATGTGGTGTCTATGAACAAGGGAGTCATCTCTGTCTTCTTAGAGGCTACAACCTTACCTTTCTTCCCCATTATTCTTACCACTTTTCTCGGCGAGGTTTTCCTAAAATGAAGAATAAAAGCTATCAGACACTCAAAGATGAATGTAAAAATTAAATAATGCAGATAGCTTTTCAAGGCTGTAAAATAAGCATTATTTGAATGCATGTAACAAGATATCGTATCAAGCTGGATGGCTTTTCACACATAAATGCAGTTATTTCCCACTAATGCCCACTAATGATTTGTTATCTCTTAACTTTATTGCTCATAGATGTTGGCGTCAAAAAACAAGATGGAAGCTCCTAGAATGGCGAGGCATTATATTGCGATGATAGTGATTGTGCGATTTACGAAGCAATATCGCAGAGCGCAATATCGCAAGATGTGCTTTTTAGCATTCTTACCTCCTGTTATGTGTCTGCGAGATGCAATATGTGAGATATCCATTAGTTGCTTCATGTATGGTTGATTAATAAGCTCATCTTAGGCAATAGACTTGACATATTCAAAATATTTGCTTTTAATACTTTACAGTCTGGGTCCCGGCGTGAATTGCATATCACAATATCGGCTTATGGTAAGTGAAAAGTGTTCGCTTTAATACCTAAATGTGATGCGATAAAGGCCAAAGCGCCATTGCGATTTTGTAACTCACAAACCTTGCTATATCGTATTTAAGAGAGAAATATTTATGGGTCGAGTGATGCGATGTGAGACATAAGCCTAAAAGTTTAAAGAATTCTGTTTTCGTCGGATTTTATGATAATTTAGACCATGGAGCCTTTATTTTAAATGCTTTTCTTGATTTTTGGAGGTCTTTTAGAAAATTCCTTTTGTGGTTCTTTAGACGCACCATATATGAAAAGGTAAGTCTTTTAGTAGTTCCCAAAAAGGTTTTGGTTGTTATTTTTCTTTATTTATTAAAAAAAATGACTAAATACTAGGTTTTGTTTTTTAAATGAAAAATTTTAAAGGGTCCCCATTTAGTCAATATAACGTTAACTGTTATTATTAAAAAAATGGGGGGTTGTTGAATACCACAACAATTGGCGATTCACTTGGAAGAACCAATTATCTCTAAGTGTTTTTGAATTTTTTAAAACTTCCAAAATAAAGATAGTTTTGAAAATAAAACAAATTATATGGAATATAAGGTAAGAATTATTTCCTTCGTAATAAAGCAATTATTTTCCTAACTACCATTCTTTTGACTATTCCTTTCTTATAAAAAGTAATATTGTCTATATTAGTCTTTACTTGGTTTTTTAAAGATATAGCCATGAATCCCTTAAATTTAGGTATATTTTAGAATTACACTCTAAAAATGAAAACTAACTAATTGGGGAGGATCATTGGCCCCTCAAGAGGTTCTAGATGACAGTTGTAGAGTTTTTAGAGATGCCTTTCTAGAGAGAGACTTTGCTTTGTATAGATAATTTTCTAGACTGGTATAAAGTAGTAGTTTCTCTTTCAAAGTTAAGTTTCATCAAAATCAGAAAATTAAGGAGGAAGACAGTCAATTTAAAGCAATCAAAATTAACTATACATTTCATATGTGAAGATTAGTTTCATAAAAATATTTAATTATACAAGCGAAAAGTCAAAATTAAAAAGAGACCATCCTTTGTAAAACCAAAATTGAATGCTTTTGAATTGGTATTATGATTTCTAAAAAAAAAAATAACTATGGGCAATAATATACAATGAATAGAAGAGATCATCTTCTATGGAAAGTATTATTTAGGACCCATCCATTAACAAGTAGAGATTCTCTCTTACCTGATAAATCTTGTAGTAGAAAAGTTGATGGGCCTAACTATTCCACAATTTGAAATGGGACAAACCATTTGTTGGAACTTGGTATGCTTACCTTTCTCTTCATGGGCTTTATCCCATTTTAATACTAGGTCCCCAAGTTGGAAAGATTTTGAAGTTACAAAATTTGAATCAAAGGAGGCTTTGACTAACTACTGATGATGTGCATGCATGATCCTAGCCCTTTCCCTTTCCTCTTCGAGCTTAAGAATTTGTAATTGTCTAACCTGCATAGATGAGGAAGGGGTTTATCCAATGAATTGAACTAAGGCTAAGGAAGGAATGGCTACGTTTGTTGGTAAGATTGCTTCTTTCCCATAGACCAAATTAAAAGGAGAAGTGTCGATGGAGGCTTTCTAAGTTATTCGATCTGCCCATAGAGAAAACATTAAAGACTTACGCCAGTTATTTTGGCCTTGGTCAATAGTACGTTTAATGATTCTGATGAGATTTTTGTTTGTGGATTCGGCTAGTCCATTTCCTTGTGGATAATAATTTGTCAAATACTTAAGCTTAAAACCTCTTTTAAGAGAAAATTTAGTCATAATATTGCCTGAAAGATAAGATGCATTATCAAATATTAAAGCAGATGGTAAGAAAAATCTGGTGATGATAAATTGATCCATAAATTCAATAATATTTTATGAATTGGCTAACTTCAGTGGGATTGCCTCTACCCATTTGGTGAAATAGTCAGTGGCTGTAAGAATGTATGTATGTTGTTTAGAAGAATGTGGAACGATCTCACCTATTACATTCAATCCCCATTGTTCAAATGGTTGGTTAAAGTTGATGGGTTGTAATGGTAGCACAAGTTTTCTCTATCTTCCAACAGTTATTTGACAAACCTTACATATTCTTACATAACTATGTGCATCTTTGAATACAGTTGGCCAGTAATAGCGGGCGTGTAGGATTTTATGTGCCATAGTGTCACTGCCAAAGTGACCACCAACTGGTCCATCATGAAGTCCTTGCAACACCTTCTCTGCCTTAGGTTTATCTAGACATCTAAGTGAAGAAGAATCATAATTTCTTCTAAAAATAACATCATTGACAAACTGATATTGCCTTGCTTTTAATCTCAGGGCTCTTTTCTTTGTGTAATTCAATTGGGCTGGTGCATATCCATTTTTCAAGTAAAATATGATATTAGCATACCTTGATTCTGTGTCGTTGAGGCATACCTCATGTTGAAAATGCAACAAGATGATGGAGCTTAGTGAAAATAAGTCGCCTTCACTAAGTGGTACCGCAGGCTATTTTTGGTGCAAAGTCTATTTTTAGACTGTCTATTTTTAGACATATGGATCATGGTCTATGAGTTGCAGGATGCTATTTGTGGATGATTGGTCAAGTTGTTAAAAATAGATGGACCTCTATTTTTAGACATATGGGCAGAGTCTATTTTTAGACTGCCAGTCTAAATATAGAACAGTCGAATATTATTAGCTCTTAACAATATTTGTACTATAAACATTATCTTATTCTCTTGGAGCACTTCAGTTCGAGCTACGGATGTGGCACATGCAGGTGCCAAAAGGAAATATGTGGTTCTTATGGGTTACTTGAGCTATTGCATGAAGTACTTCAGTTAGAACTTCAGTGATTGAGTTGTGTGGAGTTGAATGAGGAGTTGATGGAGTTGTGTTCAGTTTGACTTAGTTGAACTAGTTGTATTTAGTCTAACTAACAAATAGACTAATGATGAGTGATGTGAATTAGTTATTAATTAATTTAATAATTATTAACTCATAAATCAGCTAAATAATACATCAGTTAACTCAGTACATGGATAGTTCAGTGGAGACAAGTGTTAGAGGTGACTGAAAGGGAAAGACAACTGTCAGTTGTGACTATAGTTGTGCTTGAGATTTGCACAATCAATGGATTGAGTATTGCCAATTAGGATTGTGTGGTATAGACAAGGGAAATACAAGTTTGGATCAGCCATTCTCATCTATTCTCATGCAGGATTGCACAGTGGAGGCAGGCAAGCAGCGGAGGATATTTGATCCAGTGATTGATTCAGATCTGAGCTAGTTTGTGTGTAACAGGTGGAGATAGTACTGAGTACTTTTGAGGAGTATTGTACTATGTATTGTTACATGTTCTCAATCAATATAATATACAAATAGTTTGGGGTTTTTAGCGAGATTCTTTCCTCAGTGACATACTATGTTGATATGTGTGATTGATGCTTCAATGTGCACATGTGAATGTTTCTTAATACTACAAAATTGATGATCAACATATAGGAGGTTATGTATTATGCATGATTCCGCAAATAGTGTATAATCAGGATAATCTCTGTGAATAAGTGTCATATTATTCAAAATTTCTACACCCCATAGATTTGTACATTGTCATCTGAATGCTGCAACTCTTATAGATTTGAAGCGTTGGCCAGCATCCTGAAAAAACCTTGAACTTTTACAATTTTCGCTGGTCTAATTTCTATGTCATATTCTTGCAGGGAAGTGACACAAGTTTCTCTTTTTTCTCCTACATCCCTTTGTATTAAAAGACTTCTTACTATTGAGATGGGTACTATAGCTTTAGTGTGCATCTTGAGGAGAAAAGGTTTGAAGTGTTTTATAGATTTGAAAACTGCAAAAGCCTGTTTTTCACCATCTAAGTAATTTAATTCATCTCCTTGCAAATTGAAGCTAAAGAAAGAGATTGGAGCTTCAGCCTTATCTTGATTTGCTTGTGTTAATATGGCTGCATATGATTTCTCAGAAGTGAATGCGTATAAAATGAAATGATTGGAAAAAATTGGGGTTGCTAGAGATGGGGCGTTAATAATTTCTTGTTTTATCAATCCAAAATCTTCATGTTCCGAATGTCCCCATTTAAAAAAAGAAATTTTCTTTATCATGGATTGAAGAGGAAAAACAATTCTTGAGAAGTCAGGGACAAATATTTTAAAAAAATTTATTTGACCTAGGAAAGATTGCATTGATTTGTTGTTATGTGGTAAAGGTATTTCAGAAATTTCTCTAATTCTTTCAGGATCGATATGAATTCCTGCTTTGGAAACTATGAATTCAAGAAGCTTTCCTTCACTTAACGCAAAAAAAGACTTTTTAGGATTCAGAGAAATTCCATACCTTTGGCAATGTTCAAAGATTTGTTTCAAGTCTCTTAGATGATTACTGCACCTTTTGGAGTATACTATAATATCATCTAAGCAGATCATTGTTGATTTATTTACCAAACCTTTGAAGGCTATATCCATGGCTCTCTGGAAAGTAACACCAACGTTGATCAGTCCAAATGGCATCTTCTAATAAGCATAAGTGCCCCATTTTTTCTTGAATGTAGTTTTCAGCTGGTCATCTAGATGTACTATAATTTGGTTATAACCTGAGAATCCATCCACAAAAGACATTAGTTCATAGGCTGCTACTAATTGCAAAATCTACTTCATAGGAGGTAATTGGAAATTGTCCTTTTGGCAATCTTTATTGAGGTTGCGGAAATCTATACATATTTGAATATCTACATTCTTCTTCCTGACTAGGACAAGATTAGAAACCCATCGGGAGTGCTTGACAGGAAAAATAATTTTGGCTTTCAACAGTTTATTCAACTCAATTTTAATTTGAATTTCTAAAATATGATGGATTTTCCTCAATTTCTGCTCAATAGGTTTTTCGTCAGATATCATAGGAATAGTGCGTTGGATAATAGAGGTGTCATATGTTT
This sequence comes from Pinus taeda, assembly GCA_000404065.3. Taxonomy (NCBI): domain Eukaryota; kingdom Viridiplantae; phylum Streptophyta; class Pinopsida; order Pinales; family Pinaceae; genus Pinus; species Pinus taeda. The sequence continues at coordinate 40,683 of APFE030437395.1, read as the reverse complement.
TGAGATATTCATAGTTCCATGCAAAGATACTATTATATCTTTTCAACAAACTTATAAAAGTTGTTTTTTCGGCTGATGTAAGACCTAGACCTAAGTTAATGTTTTGAGGTTTTAAATCGGTCCCAAGACTAATCAATTCAAACCTCAGAGTTGAACTTTGAAGTTTTGAATTAGTAGATCATTTAAATTTGTCTTTGAGGTCATATAAATCTTCCAACTTAACTACAGACATTGGTATAGCATTAATGACCATTTCTTGTTTAAGTTGGTTATCATGCTGGTCTTCATCAACTATTTGGTCGTCATATGAGCCTTCTAAGGTTAGGAGTCTTATGATATCTAGATCATTATTAAAGACTCTCTATTTGGAGATATTATCAGGAATGGAAGGCCTAAAGATTAATTCGATGGAGAGTCGATCTCGGCTATAATCTTCTGAAGGAATAGACCTGGAAGCAACATTAGCTAGAAGATTGGCACTAGAATTCTGGAGTCCTCCGATAGGGGAGATATTAAACACAGTAAAGTGGAGAGTTAGATCTTGAACTAACGATTCATAATGTTTCAAGTGCCCTGATAAACAATGTATAGTGTTTCTTACCTGTTTTATGATGATTTCTGAATCCTCGAACACTTGGAGGTATTTTATGTTAAGGCCAATTGCCTTATACAGACCTTGAACTAGTGCCTCATATTCAACAGTATTGTTGATGCAATCAATATCAAGTCTACATGCTAGCATAATTTTCTCTCCCTCTGGGCTAACTAAGGTGCACCCTACTCCTTCTCCATCATTGGATTTACACCCATCAAAAAATAATTTCCAAAATAAACGGTTAACTACAGGTTTATCTACAAAATTTACACATTTAGAAGTGTCTGCTTGAGAAAAAATTTTGATTTGAGAGACAATAGAGTTTTCTAAGAAAGGTGAAGTATGAGTGTTGAAATTTCCTAGAAAGGATTCTGCAGAATAATTTCTGATGATATTGTTGCTATACGCATTTGGTTCATTTTCTCCTTCTAATTTTGTCACTATGAACTTCTGATGTTTCTCGTGATCAACCCTTATTTGATTTGGTTTACCGTTATAGGGAAGCCACAAGTGAGACCAATCAGTTGCAAAATAACCATGATTTTTTTCTGACCAGCCTCTACTAAGGATTAAGCCATAGAACTCAAGAATGTTAGCTACAAGTATGTCGATGACTTGGAAAACTTTGGGGTTTGATGAAAGTCTGATGGTTACTTGATTAATTTCCCCGACGACATCGACTTAAGAGCGATCTAACTGAACTATTCTTTCAGCAAATTTCTGAGGTTGAAAATTCAACTTCTCACAAAGTGTTCTAGGCAATGTGTTAGATGAAGCTCCAAAATCAACCAGAAAATTGTGTAAGTTTTTGTTAAATACTTCGAAAGTAAGAAGAAAAGGCGGAGTGTGTGATTTTGATCTTCCTCCAATTAAAGCTATATCAATTGGATCTATTTTATTCAAAGGAGCACTAGGGGGTCTTCCCATTTCTTGGGCAACTAGAGAGATTACGACAGTAGGAAGTGGTACAATAGGTAATACTTTAAGTTCTTCTAGAAGTAACTTCTGCTGATGTTTGAATTTGCTAAGCTCATGAAATGTAATGTTTTCCCTAGTTTTCTTCATATCATTGATAATGTTATATTCAATTTCATCAGGAACTATCAAACTTTTAGATGAAAGAGAAGGATCTAATTGACTAGGTGTTGTCTAAGTGGGTTTCGATACCAATTTCTTACTTATTGCTCTATCCCTAGGGGGTGGCATTGAAGCCTTTTGTTTTAGATTTGTTTGTGACATTTAACAAGGATTTTTACTTCGGTTAGCACCAGGTAAGGCTTCTTGAGTTTCTTCATCGGGAAGTATAAAATCCCACATCCCTTATAACTTTTTTACTTCCTCCTCATCCGTTTGTTCTTCGTTAGGTGAAACTTCGTCCTCATATGACTCAGCATTTGTTATGGAATTTGGATGCTTAGGATCAGTAGGGGAATTCCTATTAAATGGTCTGAAAGGTTTTTTAAAGGAAATCTCTGCTACCTATTTCTTAATATCAACCATTTCATTAAACATGGTTTTGAGGACTTTCTGTAATCCTTCAAGATCAAAATGATCTTTCAGTGGTTTCTTCTTAGAGTCATCTATGAAGGTTACTTTCTTAGATTTTCTTTCTTCTAATGCATTTCTTTTTTCAACAGCTAGGATGCATTTTTCTACAGCTATTGACTCTTTCATATTTTTTGCCAAGGTTGGTTTGGCAACTCTATCAACAAAGATAAATGTGTTTGATGGTAGAGTAGAGATGTACCATTAATTTTGGACCTCATCGCTAGGCTTAGATGCCACTGGTACTTTATTCAATAGTTTATTAAAGCAGGAGTTGAAGTCCTTGATAGGTTCTCTTGGCTCAGCCTACAAATTGGAGAGATCATTAATTAAGGTAGTTGTAGATCTATCATCTCCAAACATTGTTAAAAATTTCTCTTGAAAAGGATCCCAACTATTAATAGAACCTGATGGTAATGAAAAGTACCATGATCCTATTTCTCCCTAGAAAGTATATAGGAATAGTCTTACAACTGAGTCTTCCTCCTCTACTTGGTTCAAGTTAATGGACAACATAAAGTTATTTATATGTTCCTCAACCAACAGGCAATTATCAAGATTAAATTTGGGAGCCATTTTTCTGGATGCACTGATAATTGATGTAAAGGAGCAACCATCCTAACAACCCTTGCGTTCGTCCATGGCCTTGGAGGGTTTTTGTGTGGGATTCTGTGTCATTGTTGGTATGTGAGTAGGTGAAGGTGTTGCAACAGGTTTTAAAGGTGATTGGGTAGAGGAGATATAGCTCATGTACCTATGTGAATCAAGATCTGGAGGGTTGAGATGAATGATTGATCCTGTGAGGGTATATACGAAATGGATGAAGGTGAAAATAAAAGCTTTGCTGTGAGATTCGGATGGTGTCTTCTTAGCTTTCTTTCGGATTGGAAGAGGAAATTCGAACAACGATATTCCAAACTTTTCACTCTGTGATCTATTTAACGGCCGAGATGGAGTGATATTAGAGGTAACACTATCCTAAGATATCTCAGATCCTTCTTGTGATAGCAAAATCCCTTATAATTTGTGAATCAAAGATTCAACTTCAGGGGCCTTGGTAAGAGAAGAAAGTTCTAGACTGGTTGGGTTTTCAATAACGAGTTGTATAATGTCTTGTGCAACTTCTCGTTTAGGGTCAAGGGACTTAGAAGACTTTCGAGAAGTTGGAGGAGAGAGTGAGGGAGTTTTACTCTTAAAATGGCTTGCTAATTTGAATTTACTTCCCATTCATAGTCCATGCCCCCCTTCTAGCACCAAAATGTTCAAGCCTCAAAAATCGTTGCCTCAACATGGGGGAAAACTACCTGCTCCAGACCTTAAAGTAGCTCCTTTTCCGTTTGGAATAGTGGCTCCGATTGGGGATAATGGGACCAATTTCCCAATCTGTTTAATGCTTGTGCTAAATGGGGTGATGTGTGATGTGTTTGGAATATTGCTTTTAAACTAACAGTAATCTATTCTAAACTAATCAATCACAAATGCATTTAACTTCTAATTTCTAAAAGTTATCTAATCATAATGTACTCAGGATAAACTTGATGTATGCAATCTACAATAATTTCTAAAAGCAATTGGTAATAAAGATTATTCAATTACAATTAGAAGTGAATCAGTTTTAACAATAATCGTTTCGTATCAAAAGTTAGCCGAAATGTTTGTGAGAAATATATCGCATAAAGAGTTATTCATATATTCAACATAAAATAAATATCATCATAATACAGAAGTGCAATAACGATAATCGAAATTCAGACATTCATACATAAATAATTTGAAAGGAAAAGATTCTTTAATACATAAGTAAAAAGGATTACGAGATAAAAGCACCATTTATAATACGTCTTACTCATGTGTTTCAACAATATTGATCTATCTTCAATCCATTCAACATCATCTAAGAGTACAAAAGTGCAATTCCAGTAGAATATGCTAAGTTAGATAAAAATAAATCTTGTTCCATATATTTCACTAGAACTTCCTCAAAGGGACATAAGTGCATATTTTGAAGAGGGTCCCTAATAAAATTCTGGAACCCTCTCTAAATTCATGAGAGGGGTTTAAATACTAAAACTATAAGGCTAAAAATAGATTCTTACAAAAATAATTGAGGAGGTTTAGACGACTTGCCTCAATTTATGCAAAAACGAAATCAAAATTAAAGTAAACATGGTGACTAACTATGATGCATCAGTTAGTGTTGGTGCCATTTTCTTAGCAGAGGTGGTTAGGCATCACAGGGTCATACATTAGCTGTGAGGCTTGACCAAATGTTGCCAATATGCCTCCCAGTCTAGCCTAGTCATTTGCCTTATCACTTTTACTTTATTTTCCAATACCTGCTTCCATTGTTGTTCGAGTTGTTTTGCATCTGGAAGGAACTCTGGAATGACCTCTGCTACTAGATTGGCACCATGCAAATTCTCATTTATATTTTCTATGATAACGTTTGTTTCTACCGCCGTGTCCGTTGTTGCCTTTCCTTTATGTGATTGGTTGATGTTGACGAGTTGTAATGGTAGTGTGGGTTTTCTCTATCTTCCAGCAGTTGTTTGACAAACATTACATCTTCTTACATAATTGTGTGCATCTTTGAACGGATTTGGCTAGTAATAGCCGGTGTGCAAGAATTTATGTGCCATAGTGTCACCACCAAAGTAACCACCAGCTGGTCCATCATGAAGTCCCTGCAACACATTCTCTGCCTTAGGTTTCTCCAAACATATAAGTAAAACAAAATCATAATTTCTTCTAAAAGGCACATCATTGATAATCTCATATTGCCTTGTTTTTAATCTCAGGGCTCTTTTCTTTGTGTAATTCAACTGGGTTGGTGCATATCAATTTTTCAAGTAAAATACGATATCATCATACCTTGATTCTGTGTTGTTGAGGCCTACCTCATAGATTTGTACATCGTCATCTGAATATTGCAACTCTAATAGATTTGAAGCACCATCCAACATACTTCAAAAACCTTGACCTTTTACAATTTTAGCTAGTCTAATTTCTATGTCATATTCTTGCAGGGCAGTGACCCAATTTGCTCTTTTTTTTCCCACGTCCCTTTGTATTAAAAGATTTCTTACTGCTGAGAAGGGTACTATCACTTTAATTTTCACCTTGAGGAGAAAAGGTTTGAAGTGTTTTATATATTTGAAAACAATAAAAGCCTATTTTTCAACATCTGAGTAATTTAATTCAGCTCCTTTCAAATTGGAGCTAAAGAAAGAGATTGGAGCTTCAGCCTTATCTTGATTTGCTTGTGTTAATATGGCTGCATACGATTTCTCAGAAGTGAAAGTGTATAAAATGAAATGATTATAAAAAATCGGGGTTGCTAGAGATGGGGTGTTAATAATTGCTTGTTTTATCAAGCCAAAAGCTTCATGTTCCAAATGTCCTCATTTAAACAAATAATTTTTCTTTATCATGGATTGAAGAGGAAAAATAATTCTTGAGAAGTCAAGGACAAATCTTTTAACAAAATTTACTTGACCTAGGAAAGATTGCATTGATTTCTTGTTATGTGGTAAAGGTATTTCAATTAGGTTCGATATGAATTCCTGCTTTGGAAACAATGAACCCAAGAAGCTTTCGTTCACTTAATGTGAAAAAAGACTTTTTGGAGTCCAGAGAAATTCCATACCTTTAGCAACGTTCAAAGATTTGTTTCAACTCTCTTAGATAATTACTGCACTTTTTGGAGTATACTGTAATATCATCTAAGTAGATTAAGACTGATTTATTTACCAAACCTTTGAAGGCTATATCCATGGCTCTCTAGAAAGTAGCACCAGCGTTGATCAGTCCAAATGGCATCTTTTGATAAGCATAAGTGCCCCATTTTTTCTTGAATGTAGTTTTCAACTGGTCATCTGGATGTACTAAAATTTGGTTATAACCTGAGAATCGATCCAGGAAAGACCTTAGTTCAGAGCCTGCTATTGATTGCAAAATCTGCTCCATAGGAGGTAATGGGAAATTATCCTTTTGGCAAGCTTTATTGAGGTTGCGGAAATCTAGACATGTTCGAATATCGTCGTTCTTCTTCCTAAATGGGACAAGATTAGAAACCCATCAGGAGTGCCCGACAGGAAAAATAATTTTGGCTTTCAGGAGTTTATTCAATTCATGTTTAATTTGACTTTCTAAAATAGGATGGATTTTCCTCAAGCTTGCTCAATAGGTTTTTCATCAGATGTCATAGGAATAGTGTGTTGGATAATAGAGGTGTCGTATGTTTTGAGATCTTCATAGTTCCATGCAAAGATACTCTTATATCTTTTGAACAAACCTATAAAAATTTCTTTTTCATATGACGTAAGACCTAGACCTAAATTAATGTTTTGAGATTTTAAATCAGTCCCAAGTTTGATCAATTCAAACCTCAAACACTGAATTTTTCAATTAGTAGATCGTTTAAATCTGTCTTTGAGGTCACATAAATCTTCCAACTTAACTACAGACTTTGGTATAACATTAATGACTGTTTCTTATTTAATTTGGTTATGATGCCAGTCTTCATCAACTATCTGGTCGTCGTATGAGCCTTCTAAGGTTAGGGAGCTTATGATATCTGGATCATTATTAAAGACTCTCCAGTTGGTGATATGATCAGGAGTGGAAGGCCTAAGGATTAATTCGATGGAGGATCGATCTAGGCTATAATCTTCTGGAGGAATAGGCTTGGAAGCAACATTAGCTAGAAGATCAGCACTAGCATTCTGGAGTCTTGGGATAGGGGAGATATTAAACGCAATAAAGTGGAGAGTCAAATATTGAACTAATGATTGATAATGTTTCAAATGTCATGATAAACAATGTATATTGTTTCTTACCTGTTTTATGATGATTTCTGAATCCCCGAACACTTGGAGGTATTTTATTTTAAGGCTAATTGCCTTATACAAACCTTGAACTAGCACCTCATATTCAGCAGTATTGTTGGTGCAATCAAATTCAAGTCTACATCCTAGCATACTTTTCTCTCCCTCTGGGCTAACGAAGATACAACCTACTCCTGCTCCATCACTGGATTTAGATCCATCAAAAAATAATTTCCAAAATAAAGATTTAACTACAGGTTTATCTACTAAATTTACACATTTATAAGTGTCTGTTTGAGAAAAATTTTGATTTCAGAGACAACAGAGTGAAATTTCCTAGAAATGATTCTACGTAATAATTTTCGATGATATTATTGCTATACACTATTGGTTCATTTTCTCCTTCTAATTTTGTCACTATGAACTTCTGATGTTTCTTGCGATCAACCCTTATTTGATTTGGTTTACTATTATAGCGAAGCCACAAGTGAGACCAGTCAGTTGCAGAATAACCATGAAGTTTTTCTGACCAGTCTCTACTAATGATTAAACCATAGAAGTCAGGAATGTCAGCTACAATTATGTTGATGACTTGGCAAACTTTTGCGTTTGATGAAAATATGATGGTTACTTGATTAAGTTCCCGGATGACTTCAACCTGAGAGCGATCTAACTGAACTATTCGTACAACAGATTTCCGAGGTTGAACATTCAACTTCTCACAAACTATTCTGGGCAATATGATAGATGAAGCTCTAGAATCAACTAGACAATTGTGTAAGTTTTTGTTAAATAATTCGAAAGTAAGAAGAAAAAGTGGAGTATGTGATTTTTATCTTCCTCCAATTAAAGCTATATCAATTGGATCTATTTTATTTAAAGGAGCACTAAGGGGTCTTCCCATTTCTTCTGCAGCTTGAGAGATTACAGTAGCAGGAAGTGGTGCAGTAGGTACTACTTTAAGTTCTTTCAAAAGTAACTTCTCTTGATGTTTCAATTTTCTAAGCTCATGAGCTGTAATGTTTGCCCTAGTTATTTTCATATCATCGATAATGTTATATTCCATTTCATCAGAAACTATCAAAGTTTTAGATGAAAGAGAAGGATCCAATTGAGTAGGTGTTGTCTGAGTGGGTTGCAATACCGATTTCTTACCCATTGATTTATACCTGGGGGAGGCATTGAAGCCTTATGTTTTGGATTCGTTTATGACATTTAACCAGGATTTTTACTTCAGTTAGCGACAGGTAAGGCTTCTTCAGTTTCTTCATCGGGAAGTATAAAATCCCACATCCCTTGTAACTTTGTTCCTTCCTCCTCGCCTGTTTGTTCTTCGCTAGGTGAAACTTCATCCTCATCTGACTCGGAATTTTTTATGGTATTTGGAGGCTTAGGAACAGTAAGGGAATTCCTTTTAAATGGTCTGAGAGGTTTTTTAGAGGATGTCTCTACTACCTATTTCTTAATATCAACCATTTCATTAGACATGTTTTTTAGGACTTTCTTTAATCCTTCAAAAGCAAAAGGATCTTTCCGTGGTTTCTTCCTAGAGTCATCTTTGAAGGTTACTTTCTTAGATTTTTGTTCTTCTAATGCATTTATTTTTTCAACAGCGAGGATGCATTTTTTCTACAACTATTTCCTCTTTCATATTTTCTACCAAGGTTTGTTTGGCAACTCTATCAACAAAGATAACTATGATTTACGGTAGAGAAGAGATGTACCATTAATTTTGGACCTCATCACTAGGCTTAGATGTCGTTGGTATTTTATTCAATAGTTTATTGAAGCGGGAATTGAAGTCCTTGATAGGTTCTCTTGGCTCAGCTGTAAAATTGGAGAGTTCATTAATTAAGGTAGTTGTAGATCTATCATCTCCAAACGTTTTTTAAAATTTCTCTTGAAAAGCATCACAACTATGAATAGAACCTGTTGGTAATGAAAAGTACCATGATGATGCTACTCCCTGCAAAGTATATGGGAATAGTCTTACAACTCCATCTTCCTCATGTACTTGGTTCAAGTTAATGGACAACATAAAGTTATTTATATGTTCCTCAACCAATAGGCCATTATTAGGATTAAATTTGGGCAGCTATTTTTCTAGATGCACTGGTAATTGGTGTAAACAGCAGCCATCCTAACAGCCCCGAGGTTCGTCCATGGCCTTGGGGGGTTTTGTGGAGGATTTTGTGCCACTATTGGTATGTGGGTAGGGGAAGGTGTTGCAGTAGGGTTTGAAGGTGATTGGGTAGAGGAAGATATAGCTCCTGTGCCTGTGTGAATCACAATCTGGAGTGGTGAGATGGATGATTGATCTTGTGAGGGTATAAATGAAAAGGATGAAGGTGATTATAAAACTTGGCTGTGAGATTTGGATGGTGTCTTCTTAGCTTCCTTTCGGCTTGGAAGAGGAAATTCGAATAAAGTTATTCCGAAATTTCGCTCCGTGCTCTAGTTAATGGCCAAGATTAAGTGATCTTATAAGTAACACTATCCTTAGATATCTCAGATCCTTCTTGTGATAGTGAAATCCCTTGTAATTTGTGAATCAAATATTGCACTTTAGGGGCCTCGGTAAGAGAATAAAGTTATGGATTGATTAGGTTTTCAATAATGGGTTGTATAATGTCATGTGCAACTTCTCGTTTAGGGTGAGGGGACTTAGAAGACTTTCGAGAATTTGGAGGAGAGGGTGAGGGATTTTTACTCTTAGAATGGCCTGTTAGTTTAGATTTACTTTCCATTCATAGTTCATGCCCTCCTTCTAGTGCCAAAATGTTGAAGCCTCGAAAATTGTTACCTCAACATGGGGGAAAACCACCTGGTCTAGACTTTAAGCAGCTCCTTTTCCATTTGGAATAGTGGCTCTGACTGGGGATAATGGGACCAGTTTCCCAATATGATTAATGCTTGTGCTAAATGGGGTGATGTGTGATTTGTTTGGAATAATGAAGCTAATGGTAATCTATTCTAAACTAATCAATCACAAATGCATTTAAATTCTAATTTCTAAAAGCTATCTAATTATAATATACCCAGGATAAACTTGATGTATGTGATCTACAATAATTTCTAAAAGCAATTGGTAATAAAGAATATTCAATTATGTTTAGAAGTGAATCTGTTTTAACAATAATCGTTTCGTATAAAAAGTTAGCCGAAACAATTGTGAGAAATATATTGCATAAAGAGTTATTCATATACTCATAATAAAATAGAGATCATCATCATACAGAAGTGCAATAACGATAATCGAAATTCGGACTTTCATACATAAATAATTCGAAAGGAAAAGATTGCTTAATACATAACTAAATAGGATTACGAGATAAAAGTACCATTTATAATACATCCTACTCATGTGTTTCAGCAATATTGATCTATCTTCAATCCATTCAACATCATCTAAGAGTACAAAAGTGCAATTTCACTAGAATATGCTAAGTCTGATCAAAATAAATCTTGTTCCATATATTTCACCACAACTTCCTCAAAGGGACAGAAGTGCATGTTTTGAAGAGAGTTTCTGATAAATTTTTGGACCCCCTCTCTAAATGCATGAGAGGGGTTTAAATACTAAAACTATGAGGCTAAAAATAGATTATTACAAAAATAGTTGAGGAGGTTTAAACGGCATGCCTCAATTTTGTAATAATAAAATCAAAATTAAAGTAAACAGGGTGACTAACTATGATGCATTCGATCCTTCAGATCTTAGATATCCACCATAGGCCTCAGTTGTGTAGGTCGGTCGACTTCATCTCTCAACTATCCATCAAATACGGCGTCGGTTATTGTTGGTTCCATTTTCTCGGCAAAGGTGGTTAGGCATCGCAGGGTCATCCATTGGCTATGAGGCTTATCCAAATGTTGCCAATATGCATCACAGTCTAGCTTGGTAATTTTCCTTATCACTTCCACTTTATGTTCTGATGCCTGCTTCCGTTGTTGTTCACGTTGTTTTGCATCTTGAAGGAACCCTAGAATAGACTTTTCTACTAGATTGGCACCATGCAAATTCTCATTTATATTTTCTATGATAACGTTTGCTGCTACCGCCGCGTCTGTTGTTGCCTTTTCTGCTTCTTTTAGCCGAGAATCCCAACTCGCAAACATAATTTCCTTAAGTGATTCTTCTAGCTTGGGCAAGTCAGCTTTTCTTCCATCCTTTGTATTTTTCCAAGTAATGTGATCAGAGACCTTTTAAAGATCTCATTATATTCAATTCAAATTTCTATGACTTGACTTGTTAGTTTATCACTTGTTTTGCAATAAGTTTTCTAGTGTGAAATATTCTGGCACAATAATTCTTTCTGATGTGTTAACTAGGAATTAAGTCAGAGTGCTTTGGTGATAAATTGATTGATTTTTGGATCATCTTTATGAATATCAGTGATCACATGCACCTATGCTTCCTTCTCGGATAAGATGATACGATGTTCTATTTGCATTTTTTCAAATTCCTATTGAGGCTTGGCCAATTGCATCTCTGCCTGTTGGTTGGTTTTGACTTACTGTAACTATTGCTCAACCGACATTATTTTATTTTCCTTTTGTCTAAGCAAAGTTTGGACTTATTTTGCTTTGTCTATGGTTGTTGTAGCATAGGCACCTACAAACTACAAGAGTCTAGTTAAGTTGGCATATGGATCAACAGGTGAGTCCTTCCATAAAACATCCATTAGTTTATTTTTGGGGCTAGTAATAGCTATAGAGTCCAATTTTATTTTCTTTCTTTTCCTTTTCACCATGATCTTATGTTGTGGGCCATAGAATACATCTAGAGGGGGTATCTTTTCAATCTTCAGAATTATCTCAGTGATTGGGGTAGCAGTGGTATGCTCTACCTCTGGTTCATTTGCAATTTGTTCCACTGTAATCTCCAAAGTTGCCTTGTTGTGTAGAGTTTGTAGCTCTGGAACCTATTCCTCTATATGGAGACTTTTATTGAAATTATCCCATTCCTCCTCTAGGTCAATTACCATGGGTTTTATTGGTTGCACAAAGGTAGTACGGATTTCAACCTCACTACTAGATGAAGCTTGTTCAGATATCTGTTGTGTAGATTTGGTTGTATCCTCGATGCTTTTGCTTTTTTCATTTTGTGATGAATGTTGTGATTCCCCGATAGTTTTTTCTTGAGACTCTGCTCCTAAATCGGATTAGGAGTTTTCATTGGAGTCACCTTCTATACTCACACTGGGAGTAGGCTCCCTTATTGGTTCAATTAACAATTGGTCTAATGGGACCGTCGCCACCCTTCTTTCTCTGTAACTGTAAAAAATTTCCAGATACATGGTCAAAAAGTAGTTGGGCCATATGTTTCACCGCTGAAAAGGTGTTTTTCTGCAAAAATATATTATCAAAAGCATCCTCCTCATTGGTGATTACTTTTATTTTCACCATGGTGGTGAAATTCTTGACTGTGCCAAACGGGTCATACTGTCGTCCAGGGAATTTGGGTAAATACAGAGATAGCATGTTCTCTACTTCTTTGAATGTGTGTCCCAGGTCGTGTAGTGTAAATGCTTTGCACTATACAGGGAATGCAAGCCAAATGGCCTTATTTGACTCTTTCAATGTATGGCTCATTCCTCCCTCACTAGCTGTCTAGTAGGCTATCTCCCTAGCCATCAATTTATCTAGAACATAGTATGGGAGGATGTGGGGGGAGGTGATTCTGCCAAAAACTCTAATGTATGTAAATTTCTCCCCCACCCGAACCATCTAGCCACTAGGAGGATGTCAACTTCAGCTTCTTGGGAAACTCTGGGGGGTCTCAGGTATACAACCGCTTGTAAATAGGGAGCATAACTCTGTGGCAAATCTTGAAAAAATGTGCTTGAAAATTGGATTCCCACATGACCTTATGGTACATGTGAATGGGAAGTGGATTCTAAACAGTCCATTTCCATCCCATGATGGGGAAATTTGAACTAAAACAAATAGCGTCCATAACATAGACGCTCATAAAAAATGGACGGTAAACCCTCGAAGCAATGCTTCTTCTCCTTCTATACTTGATAATTATTTTTGCTAAATTTCTGACAAGATTTGGGCCCAATTCATGGTAGTTGCATTAATGATTGCTTCAATTAACGACAACCAATCCAGGGAGAACTGGTACTATCAGTTCTACCAAACAATCGACATAACATAGTTGCAACAAAACTATAAGGGGGACAAATAGATGCAATATTGTACATACTATTTTTATCTTTCTTGATCTTCTCTTCATTATTCGACCAGGCACAGGTGCAATCTGTTGGGTCGTTGTTCTCTTTAAGAAACTTTTCTACGAATTGCCTATTGTAGATGACCTATGGCTCTGGTAGGTGGCACATAAGCTATAAATTGTCCGGGGTAAAATATCAAATGACCCCTTGGCTTCTCGTCCTGAATCGTCTGTCTGAAATATTTGCTTCACTGATAACCCATTTTACCATATTGGTATAAGGGATTACCTTTAGACATGAAGCTATGCGGTGCAAGAACGAGCAAGTCGTCTCTAGCATGGAAGCATTTGAAGAATCTCGTCCGTCAACTGTAACATTTATTTCCATAATACTTGGTTGTTCCTCCTCCAGTATGTTGTACATAGTCTCCCTTGTAGAGGTTCCTCCCTCTCTACTACATATGGTGTCTATGAACAAGGGAGTCATCTCTGTCTTCTTAGAGGCTACAACCTTGCCTTTCTTCCCCATTGTGCTTAACACTCTGCTCTACTGGTTTTTCCTTAAATGAAGAATAAAAGCTATCAGACACTCAAATATGAACGTAAAAATGAATTAATGCAAATAGCTTGTAAAGGTGGTAAAAGAAGCATTATTTGAATGCACGTAATAAGATATTGTATCAAGCTCGATGTCTTTTCACACGAAAATGTAGTTATTTCCCACTAATGCCCACTAATGATTTGTTATCCCTTAACTTTATTGCTCATAAATGTAAGCGTCGAAAAACGGGATGGAAGCCCCTAAGGTGGCGAGCCATTATATTACGATGATAGCGATTGTGCGGTTTGCGAAGCAATATCACAGATCACAATATCGCAAGATGTGATTTTTAGCATTCTTACCTCTTGTTGTGTGTCTGCGAGATGCGATTTCTGAGATGTCCATTAGCTGCTTCATGTATGGTTAATTACTAAGCTCATCCTAGGTGATAGACTTGATGGACTCGAACTATTTTCTTTTAATACATTACGGTGTGGGTCCAGGCGCGAATCACATATCGCAATATCAGCTTATGGTAAGTGAAAAGTTTTCACTTGAATATCTGAAATGTGATGCGATAAAGGCCAAAGCGACATCGCAATTTCACAACTCGCAAATCTTGCTATATCATATTTAAGAGAGAACTCTTTATGGGTCGAGTTATACGATGTGAGACTTAAGCCTAAAATTTTAAGGAATTCCATTTCCGTCAGATTTTATGATCATTTAGACCATGGAGCCTTTATTTTAAATGCTTTGCTTGATTTTTGGGAGTTTTTTTAGAAAGGTCCTTTCGTGGTTTTTTAGACGCACCATATATGAAAAGGTAAGTCTTTTAGTAGTTCCCAAAAAAGTTTTGATTGTTATTTTGCTTTATTTATTGAAAAAAATGATTAAATACTAAGTTTTTCTTTTTTTTAATGAAAAATTTTAAATCGTCCCCATTTAGTCAATATAACGTTAACTGCTATTATTAACAAAATTGGGGGTTGTTGAATACCACAACACCTAGATACCAAGTTGTGGGTCGGATGCTCCCTTAAGTTAGTGTGGATCCAAAGATTCAGTGGTTAGGGAGTGTAGAAGGTTTTCATTACATTATAACCATGGATCAATTGTAAAATAGATATAACAAGAAAATGTTACATACTGCAATTGGAAAGGGTCATGTGGACATCATACCCTATGTTGATGTGGAAATGTTATGTGGGCATGCCAAATGCCACGTTGTGGGCTTATAGAGATCCAATGATGATGTGGACTCATGTTATGTTGGCATGGTGGTACCCCGTGGACCACAAGTGGATTCCACATCGAAACTCAAAGCCTCAACATTGATGTGGCCTCATATGATTGGCAGAACTTTAAATGAGCATAACTTTCAATCTAGGAGTCGAATTGAGGTAAAATTTATATCATTCGAAATCTCTCGATGAGTTTATTATGATGGTGAGATCAAATCTAATTCCACAAACTTGAAAGAAGAGACTTTTGTAACCCTGTCTCCATAACAAACCTTAGGGGTTGGGCTAGAATAATAAATAACACCATGGGAGGGAGAATTACACTCAACTTGTAAATAGGCTTTGTTACAGTACCATGAGCCAATATCATGGCTTATTAATACTA
Organism: Pinus taeda; assembly: GCA_000404065.3. Taxonomy (NCBI): domain Eukaryota; kingdom Viridiplantae; phylum Streptophyta; class Pinopsida; order Pinales; family Pinaceae; genus Pinus; species Pinus taeda. The sequence goes on along the minus strand of APFE030437395.1, from coordinate 25,369 downwards.
CATGCCCAAAAAACCATAACTCATGTTCATATGACAAATTTTTAATTAATTAATTCAAATAAATAAATAAACAAAACTATTTTCGAGATAAATCTCAACCTTTTAATTTATAAATACTATTAAAAATATTCTAAAATATTCCATAGAAACTAAATCTCTACTATCCACCTAATAATTATTCATAATTAAAATTAAATTATAGATATCCTAACACATATTTCTTATAAAATATAA
>APFE030437395.1:0-19477 GCA_000404065.3 Pinus taeda | reverse complement strand
ATTAAAAAGTTATATATAATCTAAAGATTCAAGTTATATATAATTTAAGATTCAAGCTAATCTTTTGGCCGACATTAATAAAAATTATTTTTATTATTTGAGGATGTGACATACTTACACATCGAGGTCATACTGGGCTGTAGATTATGCCTCTCGGCACAACCATGGATCTGGAATAGTTGGAATATGTGCTATGAGTTGAGAAAAGCCATATCCTCTTAAAATGTTGCATTTTCATTGCTTTGGCTAATCGAAAAAAATGGAAGGATTTATAAAAATTTAATGGTGATTTGGGATAGAAAGTTAAATGGAACTAGGCCAGGATTATGCCCTCTAACTGCTTCTACTTGGCTAAGTCTTCCCCCTCCATAAGGAAACATGTTAACAACCCAAGATCAAGAGGCATCTGGAAGGAGCAAAAGCCTGCCCCTTAGGAACCACCAGCAAGTAATTCTAGGTGTCGTGATTTTCTTTGAATAATAGTGATGAGTCAGCTTGCATTCTGGGATAGAAGCCAGTGATGGTTGTCCTCATTGATCATTTGATAACTGAGCTATAATAGGTTCTCTCACTATGAAAAAAAACTTGCACAGGGCCAAATATTATAAATCAAATATGAAAAGCATTCAAACCTCTTCATCCGAAATGGGTATTTACTATTTAGGTAGCATCAATGGGGGAGTTGGCTCACAAAGAGAAGAGTCAAACTAAATATTAAAACTCACATGTGGAAAACATTCAAGCTTCTCTCACTCTATGTGAGTATTTGTATTGAGTTAATGAGAAGCCAAGACATAGAGAGCATTGGTATAAGATACTAAAACTCAAATGGACCTATTGAGCAACTTTAAGTTCATACCTTCCATTAGTTACTTATAAATCCAAGTACAATCTTCTAGTTTCAATAATGTGAAATGCACAAAGAATTGATGAACTGAATCAATCGATACTAGGGTTTCATAACATAGTTGAGATTTTATTATTATTTATGTGCTCCTAAAGCCTTAAAGTATCTATGTGACCTCTCTCTTAGTGAAAAACACTAAAATAGACACTCATATGGGCATAAATGATCACAAAAAAAAATATCATCCATGCCAATCTCTTGCTCAACATAATGCTTTGCATATACAGGTTTGAAAAACACCACAAGCCTTGTAGAAAAGCGTATACTGCGAGATGTTGAAAATGTAACTAGGTTTGGTATTTGTAATTATGGTTGTACTTGTATCAATGTGTATTTCATGCAAAAGAAGAAAAGAAGAAAAAATTATTATTATTATTATTTATCTAGTAAAAAGTATTTCTTAATGCTTCTAGGGTTTATTGACCCTAAAAGAAAATTTGTTATGTGTCAAAGGTCCATTTGGAGTATTTTTTAACAAAATAAAATGTTTATCTTTAGTCAAAAAGAGCCATTTTATCCCTCGAGACCAAGTGAGTCCTTCGTTGAAAATTCAACCTTGAAAAGGCACCTATTCGACCTCCTTGATGGCTATAAAAGGAAGAGATGTCGACCTCATTTGATCACTCATTCACAATCATAGATCTTTCTACAAGAAAAAAGAAGAAATAGAGCAAAGGATAAGGAGAGAGAGAAGAATCTAAGGAAATAAGAAAAAGTTATATTTTTTTCTTGCCTTTGTTCACTCATGTGAAGGTACTAGGGCAACTCTACACATTATAAGGATGAACTTATGTTTCTATGAAGGTGTTGGGGCAACTCTACAAAAGTTGCAGGTTTGAAATTTTGACTTGAAGATGTTTGACCATATGTGATTCTTGTTGGGTTTGATTTAGTTGGAAGAGATCTAGAGGAGGGTTGACTTGGTTCCTTGTGTAGGTCTTGTTCTTGGTCTTAGGTCTTGGATGTCTAAATTTGATTTGATAATATAAGAAAATAATTTGTTTTGGTTTTTCCCCCTTGTGGGGTTTTTCCCTATCTTGGATCCTATATCTTGTGTTCTTTGTCTTTTGTGATCTCCATGCACTTTATGTTTTTGGTAATTGATTGATGAAGAACACATAATAAATTAATAAAAGCAGACAAACACTCACAAGTAATTATCAAGTAAGAGGAATCAACCCTAATCTACTAACAAGATTATTTCTTAACATGGAATTAGAGCTAAGGTAAAGGAAGGAAAAATTAAGGATCACATTTTGTTAGCATTCTTGTTTGAATACATTCTTGAAGTAGCTATCTTCACTCTCTCCCTCTCAATGGCAAGATACATGAAGGAAGGTCACAAGACTCTTAAGGGTCTCCTTGAATCTAACAAAAGATGCATCATCATATTTATCTCCAAGATATCTAAAGAAGTCATGGATGGAAGTATTTATTCTGCTAATAAATTCTCATTTGAAGACAACAATATATGGGTAATCGACACTAGAAAGTTCAAGGCACATGACAAGGGAACATGGTCAACTCAAAACTCTATCAAAATGAAACTCTTCTCATTCAATGGAACTTGGAGACAAGAATAGCTACTCGAATAAAGGGATTGGATCTATCTCTTTGGATCTGGAAACCAGTGGAAATATTCATCTCAACAAAATTTTATATGTTCCAGGTTTGAAAAAGAACTTTCTTTCAATTTCTTTATTTGAATAAAAAGGTGGTAGAGTGGCTTTTGTTGATGGAAAAGTTATTGTTTGGGCCAAGGGATCTAGTCTTGAAAATGAAAAGACTATTGGGATTTGTGAGGGGAGGTTGTATAGAATTTTAGATACTCCCACTTAAGGTCTAGTACATTTAGACATCCACCCTTGTGAATTATGGCATAGAAGGTACGGTCACCTCCATTATATTATATAGCCATAATTAAGTCATATGGTTACTAGTATACCTGAATTGAAAAAAGAGCACGAAGGATTCTGTAAGGTACGTGCCCTTCGAAATAATGTAAAGAAACCATTTACTAGCAGCGACACTAGATCCAAGGAAATTTTGGATCTCATACACTCCGATGTTTGTGGACTTATGGAAGAAAAGTCAGTTGGTAGACATAAATGCTACGTAACATTCATTGATGATCACTCTAGAAAGACTTGTATATACCTCCTAAAGTATAAGGATGAAATATTTAGAAATTTCAAGAGTTCAAGGTAGAAGTAGAAAATTTGATAGAAAGAAAGATCAAAACCCTAGTATCAGATAATGGTGGAAAATATACTTCCATATAACTTGTCTCTTTTTGTAAAGAAGCAAGAATTGAGAGGGAGTTGATAGTTTCATACAATGCTTAATAGAATGATGTCACTGAAATGAAGAATCAATCCATTAAAGAATGTATTAGAGTCATGATACATTACCAACACCTTACCAAGTTATTATGGTGAGAAAGGAAGAATTGATCCATTAAATAATGTATTAGAGCCATGCTACATGAGTAAGACCTTCCCAAGTTCTTATGGGTAGAAGCTTCTGTAACAATTGTATAAATTCAAAATCGAAGTCCTCATAGAATTGTTAATGACATGAACCTGGAAGAAGCATTCACAAAAAATAAGCAAAGTGTTGATCATATCTAAATTTTTATATTTCCTATATACATTCACATTCCCAAGGATAAAAGGAAGAAGTTGGACCTGACAGCTATGAAAGGCATCTATGATAGATATATCACATCATCAAAATCATATAGGTCCTACATCAGAGAAGATCAGCGTATTGAAGTAAGAAGAGATGTCATTTTTTTTATGAAAGAATTGCATAAAAGAAGTCCAAGGATATTCCCGGTCTTGATGAGCAAGAAGAACCTATATTTACAAATGGAGAATTTTCAAGCCATGAGAATACTCCATAACCTACAACTAATCATGAAGAAATTGAAGAATCAAGTGAACCCATGCAACAAATCATCATACTAGAAACTCGAAAGAGGCTAGATTGGTTAAGGTCAATTCTAAAGTAAGCCGAAGGACATGTAGTAGAAAAGGGAAAAATCAGAGAACGAAATAATCCTAAGATAAATTCAAGTTATGTAGCGTACATGACTAAACTTATTGAAGCAAAACCTACCACTTATGAGAATGAAGTTGAACATCAAGAATGGAAGAATGTAATGCAAGAAGAATACTAGTCTATAATGAAGGATGGTGTTTGGGAAATTGTTCCTAGACCTAAAGGCAAATATGTTGTGACTTCTAGATGAGTGTAGAAGATCAACCATGTAGTTGATGGAAGTATTAAAAAGTATAAGGAAAGGTTTGTGGCAAGATGATTCTCTCAACAAGAAGGAATCGATTATGAAGAAACTTTTGCTCCAACAACAAGATATACAACCATTAGATCACTCATTTCTATAACTATTACTACGGGATGGAACATCCATCAAATTCCATAAAAACATACTTTATGAATGTGACGATTGATGACGAATTTTACATTAGGTAACCCCAGGGATTCGAAGTGATAAAGAAACACACGCTTTCTGATTGAAGAATGATCTATATGGCTTGAAACAAACACCTAGAGCATGGTATATTAGGATGGATTCATATCTAATAAGGCTTGGTTTTGTAAAAATATTTGTAAATCCTAATCACTACATCAAGGTGGTAAAGAATGAACCTTTGATCATATTAATATATGTGGATGACCTACTAATAATAGGTGTGGATCATCGTATTCAAGAATCCAAGAAACAACTTGCAACAGGATTTGATATGAAGGACCTTAGACTAATGCATTACTATGTGAGATTATAAGTATAGAAGAAACTTCGTAATATCTATCTTGATCAAGGGAAATATGTGATCAAGATCTTGCAAAATTTTGGTATGATAGATAGTAAACCAATCATGGCTCCAATGATCACTAATTTTATGAAGTTAAGGAGTTTAGATTCAATCCTTGTTGATCCAACATCTTACTGACAGTTGATTGGCTCCTTAATGTATCTTTTCAACACTTGGAAAGACATAATTTTTGTAGTAAACATTCTTATTCAATTCTGGATGGAGCCAAGGCACGATCATTGGATAACAACTACACATATTCTGAGATCTTTTTGTGGGACTATACATCACTATCTGAAATATGTTGGTAATGAGATACATATATTGGGATATACATATTCAGATTGGGGAGGCAGTGATGCAAATGGAAAGAACATTATTGGTGGGTGTTTTAGATTGGTATCCTATATCATATCATGGATAAGAAGGAAATAATATTTTGTTGCATTTAGTAGTGTTGTAGTAGATTATATAGCAACTAGTGCAATTGGTAGAGAAGTTGTTTGTCTCAGAAAGTTGCTTTCAAATTTGTTTAAAGGACTATTGGACCCTACCATTATACATTGTGACAACCAAAGTTGAATAAGGTTGACAAAGGACCCAATTTTTCATGCTAGAACAAACCATATCAATAATAACTACCACTATATTCGAAGCTTTGTACAGAATGGGGTCTTGAAGCTACAATATATCTCCATAGATGAACAGGTAGCTAACATATTAACAATGTCTCTTCCTAACAAGAAGCTTGAATATTTGAGAGACAATCTTGTACTCATGGTTATGTCCTCCCTGGTTGAGAAGGATTGATGAGAGACACTGTATTCTCCATGTGTCATGCACTAGGCTAGGACTAACAATTGTAAGTCTATTGAAGGCACTAGTAGGGAGAATGGAGGATTGGATAAGAATTTGGGACTGATACTCTTTTAAGATGAGGTAGAGAATGCAAGATAATATTAGTCCTGAGGAGGATTGATATTCTTTGAGGATTTGGAATCCAAGATAAAGATAGTCATGTAAGGACATACGAGATGAACATCCAGATGGGGTATGTGCCTTGAGAAGTGGTGGTGTTGTCCCAAAAGAAGGGCTAACTTGGTTCCTTGTGGAGGTATTTCTCCTGGCCTTGGGTCTTGAATGTCTCACTTTGATTTGATTCTATAAGAAGATAATTTGGTTTTGGTTTTCCCCCTCGTGGGGTTTTCCCCTAGCTTGAAGCCTACATATTGTGTTTTTTTTCTTTTGTGATCTGCATGCAGTTTATGTTTTTGGTAATTGCTTAATGAAGAATACATAATAAAGTAATAAAATACAACAAACAATCAAAAGTAATTATCAAGTAAGAGGAATCAAACCTAATCTACTAGCATATTGATTTCTCAACACAAAAAATCCATCTACAATGACTAAGAATCTAGATTTAAAAAACAAACCCATGTAAGAATTTCTCAGCCCTAAACTACTTCAAAATGTACCTATATTCAAAAAAAGCAATAAGTGTATGGATTTCATAAGTATAACAGAAATGAAATCATATAAAAGTCACAGTAGTGTTTTCAACAATGTGAATCAGACATGTTCATACAATATGAAGATGTTACAGATGCAGTTCCTATGATGATTTCTAAACCAAGCACAAAATGAAATATCACCTCTGTAATCCTCAGCCTCCTATTAATCACAAGGATGACATTATTGTCATGAGGAGGAATGAGGAAAATCCTAGAAAACCTGCTAGTTGGCCCTTTAGTATCCTTTCCCCATTTCATTACTACATTATGTCTCTTATTCAACACAATATACAAATTCTCGGTAAAATTATATATGTTAGGAACTACCAATAATAAATTTCATAGATTCATTTATCCTAGGTATTAGAACTATTTCTCCCCTAGGTTATAAGTTACACCTCAACTGAATGTAGGTTAGCAACTTTGGCATCTTGCCTCTTCAAACTCCAAAATTTAGCTTTTAGATTTCCAAAATAAAATGATAAATGAAATTATGTATTTAGGTTTTAGATCAATTGAACTAGAATTAATAAATTTTAATACCCTCTAGCCCATGCCTACAAAAACAGTGGTTGGACATGATGAGACTTGATAATTAATTGCCATTAAAACCAAACCTAGTCCCTAAGATTGTAGATGTCATAGCATGATACCTTTAAATGTTAGTCATTTTTGGATTTTAACCAAGGCTAATAACCATTCATGGTGGTTTTACTTTGGTAAAGTTTTCAATATGCAAGACATCTTGGTGAAAATGAAGACCACCTATCTACATGCATGAAATCAACAAGTCGGTTGTTATCACCAATCGAGTCCCCATTCATTATTCATAATTTCATATCCCTGGCAGGCTAGCCTTACCTTAGTTGGTGCTTCTAAATTTATATGGGTATCATATATTTCGATGAGTTGAATATGAAATTCGCCATCAAATGACAAGTTGTCGATCTATAAGATACATCAGGTTTGACGTGGAAAAATTCCCACCAGCTATCAAATACGTTATGGAATACAAAATACGTCCTATAGGATGTCAAATTCTAACCCTACAAATAATCGATATGCGAAGTGATATTGTCCAGCAAATGACATACTTTTCCTTTGGTCGATTAATTGACATTAAACTGGTGCCGCATGTTTGTACAACACATGAGTTTCCATACAATCGCATGAAGATCGATGCGACATTTTTCTTTATTTTGAGAATGGCATGGTAAATCGGTTAATTACAGTTTTAGAAATTTAATATAGTGCCAAATCTTAGTCATTGTATTCATTTTAATGATACAAATATATAAGACATGATTGAAACCACCTCAATTGCACTACCCTCAACACCTCACCAACAAATAAAGTAGGAAGAGGAAAATGAGGAATCTAGAAATACACTTAGAATAAAACTATATTTTGATATGTGAAATATACAAAGGTGGTGCACTAGGATCATGATTTTATAGAAGTTAAATTCTAACATTCCCATCATCCCTCCACCCCCATTAATCATAAGTCTGAATAATAATACCATTTATGCAACACAAACAAGTATCATCGAGCCAAGTCGTCTTGTTGAAACGCTTGAGATGAGCATCAATGAAAATTTTCCTTAAAAAACACCAAAACTTAGATGTTTAACTTTAATTTGATGAGAGGAAACCAAGGGAAGTGGATAAACTCCAATTCTAACAATGTAAAAGGATGCATCTATCCTCTCTTGAGCCAAATGAACAAAATATCCTCAATAATTCTCTCAAAATAAGTGTCTCAATCATATATCCTATGTATGATTCAATTACAAGCTATTTAATCATAATTGTTGAGTAGTAAAGTAAGTGTCCCTCTAGAACTACATAGATCATGAATCTCACAATCTACCATCTACAAATGTTTGATGTCTATTTGGCAATTTTTTTGTTTCCCAACTAGAAATTTGTGCCTATTTGACAATTTGTTTCTTGATCATTTAATATTTTGATGCATATTTGGCACATTGTTTGTTTTCTTGTTAAAAAAATTGAGTTTGGGAACCATCATCAATTATACCCTTTCTCATCTAAAAGGAGAGACCACTAGTAGCTTTTGGTTAACCATGAATCATCTTCATAAGATTTTATGAACTGCCCCACTTCTGATAAGAGTTTCACTCTCTACTACAATATTTGTCTTTACATGAAGTTGAATTCTCCAATAAGATTACAATAATTTGTTTATTTGTTGATAAACACTACTAATGATAAATCTACTCATAGTGAATCTTTAATATTTCCATTTTGTTTAGTTTGGACTATTTATTTATTAGAATTATCTCCATCCTTTCCAACATTGTGAAAAGAATATTAAAGATTCACAATTATCTCCATTCTTGTATTTGGATCTTTAATAATTATTCTTGTCACAATGTTTGCAAGGATGGAGATAAAAAAATATCTTTCATGTGACCAATACAATTAAATGCTGGCACTTTTGTTTATCTTCATTCATTTTTTATACCTATGTGTCAAGAAATCATCTATGCACAAACTTATGTGGTTTTGAGTAATCTAGGATATGAAACTTCCTATTGTATTACTCATATTCTAAACCATGTTGATTTTTTTTGCATTGAATTGCTTCCCGTGGCCTCACAATGTTTGCAAGGATGGAGATAAAAAAAATATCTTTCATGTGACCAATACAATTAAATGCTAGCACTTTTGTTTATCTTCATTCATTTTTTATACCTATGTGTCAAGAAATCATCTATGCACAAACTTATGTGGTTTTGAGTAATCTAGGATATGAAACTTCCTATTGTATTACTCATATTCTAAACCATGTTGATTTTTTTGCATTGAATTGCTTCCCGTGGCCTCACAATGTTATAGGAATGTTCATATTGAACTTGATTATGTACAACTTCATTTTCATCTATCATTGAATTTGTCTTACTCAGTTGCTAATGAGTAAACTTTTGATTAGAAGCATCAAAATCATAATGGAGATAGTTATTTTTAATAAGTACTAGTTCAAAATGCTTCATTGATTCTTTATTTTTATAATCCATCGACACATCATTCACGAGTTGGGATTAAATTTGAAGTAAATGTATATTTTGTTTGCATGACTTGCAAACACGTGATAATATTTCCCATTATTACATTGTTAAGTATGACAAAATTTTTGTTGGTTGTTTCCAATAAAGTTTCCCATAAGGAAACCAATTCCATTCTCCAAGGCATTGTTATTTACACTCATTAAAACTTTCTCACTTGAACTTGCTTTCTTGCACTTCATGCATTGACTTGTTTTAGATTCTAGCAAGAGGATGGTGTTGGATACTATCGAAAATTCACCCAACTCATGGTTCTTCCAATGGTTTGAGTTTCAACCACTCAAACTTGTCAATTTTGTCTCAACTATTTCAATGTGGATTTAGAAATACAGTGTCTCAATTAATCTTTTGGTGTTAGGTTTGTCAAAGATAACTCCATAATTGGATGCCTTTCATTAAGCCTTCAACCATATTTAGTACAATAGATGAGTAAATTTTGGTTTCATCTTACAAGAGGTTCATCTATCTTTTCATATTCCTAATATTTATAAATTTATAGTGATACAAAACTTGCGTAGGATTATGTGTCCAATATCCCCTTGCCCCCCAAAGAAAAAGTTTGTGATCCCAAGAATCATTCTAAAATTTTCAACCTTTTCCCTTCCGAGTGTTCTGGTGAAGATATCCGTAATTTGGTAACTTTTAAAATAATGTCTCAAATGAGTAGTCTTGGCCTCTACATGTTATCGAGTCAAATGATGCCTTGTGTTGTTGTGTTTAGTTTGATCATGGAATCTAGGATTCTATCTAACTGGATCACAAAAGTATTGAGAACTAGAAAATAAATTTAATTCACTTGTTTATTACAAATATTCAAGTATTTTCATAATCAACACAATCTCCTTTATTACTTCTACGACTTCCACATATTTTGTCTTTGTTGTGGAATCTACTAGCACTGACTATTTGTGTGACATCTAGGAGATAGTTGCTAATCCAAGACTCATGATATACACTAAAGTTAACGCCCCATTTTCTTTTTCCCCATCATATTCTAAATAAAGAATATCCAATCAAGATGAAGATATCCACCATAGAATACTTAAGTCCAAAACCTTGAATTCCCTTCAAGTATTTCAATTTTTCTTTCACAGTGGAAAAATGTCCTTTATAAGTCTTTTGCATAAAGCTAGAAAGAATCCTAGCAACAAATGAAATATTTTCTATGGTGTTGGTAAGGCATATTATATTTCCCACAAGCTATCTATACTTTGATGCATCATTAAATTCATTCCTTTCTTTTGATGTGAGATTCAAATTTTGTTCCATTGGAATGAAACAGGGTTACATTTAGCCACTCCAAACCTATTTATGAATTCTCCAATTTAATTCTTTTGAGAGATGAATATATTATTTGTATGTTGAGTCACTTCAATATCTAAGTAGTGTTGAAGATGTCCCAAATTTTTCATCCCAAAGCCCTTCTTTAACTCTTTATTTACAAATGCAATATAGATCTCATTCTTCCCAATCATCAATAGATCTTCTGCATACACTACAGGATATAGATCAGTTTCTCAACTTCCCTGATAGACAAAGTTGCATCATCAAAATTAAGAATGTTTGAAACTCAATTTTAAAAGATGCTCAACTAAATTTTCATTCTAGCCTCATGATGCTTATTTCAATCTATATAAGGATTTGATTAGTTCACATACTTGTTATTCTTGTTTCTTCACAACAAAACCTTCTAGTTGACACATGAATACATTCTCTTCCAAGTCTCCATTCAAGAAATTAGTATGCACTTATATTGATGGAATTTCCATCCATTATGTGCTACTAAGGAAAATATAATATGGATGGTGGATTGCTTTGTTGTGGTGGAAAAATACCATCATAATCTACACCTTCTTTCTATGCAAATCCTTTTCCCACAAGCCTTGATTTGTGCTTGTCAGCTGATCCATCTAATTTGTACTTGTTCTTATAGAACTTGTAGCTAATTGGTTTGGTTATGAATGGAGGGATCACCAACTTCCATGTCCCATCCTTGATGAGAGCATCATACTCATATTGCATTACTTTTTTCCACTCATCATGAGAAGTGGCTTCTTCAAAGGAAGATAGTTCAAAATTAGTAGCTAAATTCAATTCATAATCATATGAGACATCCATATAATATATGTCACCTAGATCAGAGTTATCTACATATCCTCCATCTTATCGGATGGAACCTCTATTTCTTATTTTTTCAACATCATTACGATGAATACTTTCAAGTGTTTTGATGAGCCACTTCAATGGACATTTTTTAGATGGTCTAGGTTTATCCAATAATTAATATGGTGCTATATCAAGGTTTAACCTCCCAATCCTCTCAATCACAACATTCAAAGGATATTCCTAATATGATGAAGTGGTTGGAAATTCATGAGGGGGAGATGTTGCTTCACAAGGATATTGTGCAGATTAATCCAATATTGGGATACCCCCCTTCAATATGTGGAATATCATTATCGAAATCATGATATGTCTTTAGATTAGTGAATCTATCCAAACAATCAAGTTGTCACTCAACAATTTTGTCAGTCCTATAAACTTCAATAAAAATTACATCCTTGGAAAGAATAAACTTCTTATTTACCTCGTCATTAAGACAATATGCCTTGGTAATATTTGAGTACCCCAATAATACACGCTATCACTAAAGAAGTACAAACATAAATGAATCTAATGGAAATCCAACAATTATGTTTCGATGCTAGCTCCATAGATGAAAACCTAAAAAGATTGTTTCAAGCTATAAAAAGACCAAAGCATAAAGCACTTCTAGATGGTGGCTTGGGAAATTTGCTTAGAAAGAAACATTCAATATTTGAAGACAAGACTCTGGTTTCTACCTTAGCAACCATCAATTATTTGACCCTAGCTAGAGACTCTTAATAAGCTTCAAAGGAAAAAAAAAAATCAATAGCTAGAAGAAGCCACTATGCAAAGTGATATCCCTTGGGCCTTTCTTGATGATGTAGCCTAACCGTCTCCTTCTAAAGGATGGTTTGGAGGAATTTTAAATCTAAACCACAACACTTCATTCTACATCTTTGCAAATGCTGGCCCGGCTATAAATTATGTTGTGGAACTCTTTGCTCTAAAAATTATTTAGTAATTGATAAGAGAATAGGGGATCTTAAATATACACATGTTTGGGGACTCTCAAATAGTTATAAAGTGGATGTTGGGAACAACACATTTAAAACAATATTTTCTATTACCATTGTTTCAAAAATTATGTCAACTGAGAGACACATTCACTTAGATCTCTTTTGATCATGTATACAAACACATGAACACAAATGCAAATTTACTCTCTAAAGTTGGACTAAATATGGACAAAGGATCATGCAAGGTCTCTAAAAAAGAGGCAGGATGGTTGCAATAATATCTTCTCAACCCTTGGAAATAACTCAAACGTGATCTAATCTATCTTTTTTTGATTTGTTGTCTATAAACAATGATTTTTTATACAAACATAGAGAAGGAATATAACACAAAATTCCTTTTTGGATGAAATTTTAAAAGATTGTTATTGTATATGATGATAAATAAGTAGATAGGATATGGGAAGAGAGAGAGAGAGAGAGAGAGAGAGAGAGAGAGAGAGAGAGAGTTCTCAATTTTATGTTTTGATGATTAGAGATAATCCACCTATTTCAGGCTATAATCCATATTGATGTCGTAAGCATCTACCTATGTAGTTTTTTTTACCACTCATAAAAATAATTACAAACTTTTTCTCTTGGAAAAAAAATGTAAATATATATTGTCAAAAGGTCATCAGATAAAAACATTAAGGAAAGTTTAAAAAAAAAATTAGAAGAAGAGAAAAATGAAAAGGTTTGATGCATAACCATACATCATTTCACGAAACAAGATATTAAAATGTGGATAAAGAAATAATTATGGACATTAATAATACATTAATATACATTTTTTTTTATCAGTAAAAGCTAATTCTATTAAGGTAAAATATAGTACAAAAAGACATTACAACCAAGAAAGCCGGAAATAGGCAGCCAGAAAGGATAACCCATCCACCTCGGCCCCTAGAAGAGAAAGAAGAGAAGAGAGGTAATCAAGAAGAAAACAAGAGGAACAGAGAAGAAAGAGCAGAGCAGAAGACTCTACCCAACATGGGTGGAATCAACTAATCAGCATTTTTTCCCCTTCTTTTTACCAACTTTGACCCTTTCAGGAGAGCATTGCTGATTTGGCAAGATTTGCAAGCTGAGTTGGGCAAACGGAGAAGTTTCCTTGTCTGAATCCGATGGAGAGGATTCATGATTCCTTTTATGTAAGATTGGTTGGATAGACAAGTCCACATGCTCAGCCGAGGGCGGATCCTGTGCCAGTTTTGTGTCCAAATCTTCCGCAGTCTCCTCCTCATCATCCGTGCTGAAGTCAAAATCATCCATGGGGGGTGGGGTATGAGGCTTCCAACTCTTGGATTTCTGCTTAGGATTGGCTTTCTTCTTGTGGACCGGCACCGCGGGACAGGAGCTTTGAAGGTGCCCTGTGTTGTGGCAGTTTCGGCAGTGAAAGGTTGTGTTCTCGTAATCTAGGGCTTGAGTCCAATGAAAGTCTCCAATTTTGAGATTGATCTGGTTAGGGAGACCTTTACTCATATCTATTTCTGTACAAATTCTGGCAAAGGTGTAGATGCCCTTTTCCCCTATTGAGATATCTATGTCTAAGAAGCAGTCTAGAGCATTACCGATCCCTTGGAAAACAGAAAAATGCCATAGATGCACCGGGAGGTTAGGGAGTCTGACCTAGATGGGGAGCTTGGTGATGACTGTTGTAGTTCGATCGAAATCTGGGAACCAGGGGGTGAGAAATAAGCCTATTGAGCCCCAGAACCATGGACCTACAGTTAGAGCCTTTTGGTAGTCTTCATCGAAGGCAAACACTACAATGAAGAAGCCCTTTGAGCACAAAAGAACCTTGCAATTTTTGGTCCAGTTGGAGTGGATCCTTTGGTAGAGGTCTGTTGTGCGAGGCCACAGCCTATTGAACTTGCAAATAATGGCATGCTCTACAAAATTTTCAGCTTGCTCATCCAGAGTTGGATGCTTTATTTCAATGGAGGGGGCTTCCTCCAATTTGTCCACCAAAAAAGGTTTGGGAACCTGAATAGGTGGAGCAGTATTTTCAGACTTCTGAGCATGGACTGCATCTTTGTAAGAAAATGCCTTAGTTGAGGATGAATCTCCAGCAGCTCCTCCTCTCAAATGAAGGGTTAAAATTATGGTGGAATCTCTCTTAATGCTGTAAAAAGAAAGGGGATAAAGATCCTCAAGTTGTTTACCTTCATGGAGAAGCCGTTGAGCCGCAGAGGGAATCCCCAGTTTGATTTTCAAAACATGCTTAAGAACCTGCACTAGATCAGTCAGGCTCACCCATTGCAGCAAAGTTTTTCCAGAAGTGAGCTTGATTTGTATCTGGAACGATGGAGAGAAGTCAAAGTGCCTCTTTCCCCTACAGATCTAAGAGGTGAGGGGGCTTATCTTTGTTCCCTGGAGTAGCCACAGGGGCTTAAGAGGAGACGAAGAAAGAAACCATCTGCCATTAATTCTGTGAAGATATTCCACCCAAAATAGCTTCCAGATGCTCAATATAGGTGGATCCAGGGAGCTGAGGGGGTTCTGAAGGAGGAGTGCATGAGATCGGCAATTCTGAGGGGTCGGAGGAGGTATCAATGGTGGCGAACAGCCTGTCAGAGCAAATGATTTCTTCCCCAGAGCCATCGCCGAAAGAGAAGCAGTAAAGAATTCTGTTGGTGCAATCTTAGCCACTGAGTCCGCATTCTTAAGATGGCTGTATAAACGCGATGAAAAAGCAGAGGGTGGAAGTCTGGCCGTCTCAAAGCACACAGCAAGGCTAAAGAGAGCGGGGGGAGTTATTGCCTTCGAATGGAAAACCTGCAGATCAACGGAAAGGTATAAGACCATCCAACCGTGGCTGAAACTCTCGGCTCCATCCGCATCAGAGCCTCTCGGAGACCAGAAAGCGGCCGAAGACAGAGAGGCGGTAGAGCTAGGGTTCAATTTCGGAGCCATCGTTCTCATGTGTCCCATTAATATACATATTACCCTACATATTAATAATAGATTAATTTCCACATCAACATATTGATAACATATTAACAATATATTAATATATACATTGACACATGTTAATTGTCATTGGCTATGGTTAACATGGTCAAACATAGCCAACATGGGCATCAAAGTCAATCATAGTAAATATAGGTGCTATGGTAAACCATGGTCACCATCGGCATTGTGGTCTATCGAGAGGTAAACATTTGACACATGAAATTCAACCATAATAAACTTGGTTGAGTGTGGTTGATTATGGTTCATTGTGGTTGGTGTGGTCAACCATAGCCAACACTGGTCAACTTGGACACCATGTTCAACCATAGTCATCCATAGGCATCATGTACAACATGCCCATATTCAACCATAGGGATCATGCCTATACATGCCCATAGTCAACGGTAGGCATCATAACTATACTAAACATGGGCTTAGACATTACTAGAGTCATTAAAGTTTAGAATTTTAACTTTAATAACTTTATATGATAAATTTAACACTTATATTTAGCATAATTTTAATATTATTTAATATTTAATTTTTTCAATTCAATTTTTAATATAACTTTTATAATTTATATGATAATATTAATAACTTTGTAACATTAATCATTACATTATAACTTAGTAATATAAATTTATATTTATATTGATCATAATATAACTTTATTCTTACTTTAACTTTATAGTGTTCACAATATAACTTTAATATTATTCCTAATATGACAAACAATAAACAGTGTCACAATTGGACGAAAACATAATGTCATGTAGTAGAAATTGTCAACCATAGTTAACATGGGTGCCATGGTGAACTGTAGTCACCATGGGCATCACGGTAAACAATGTGGATGAACAAAGTCATATGTAGGTAAATATTGACAAACAAAATCAATGCTATAAGAAACAACATCGTTGTCTGAAAAGAAATAGGCCATATTGCAATGTGAAAATATTGAAATGTGACAAATAATAAACAACATTGCAAAGTGATAAAGAACTAATGATATCAAGATGTGGAGAGTAATAGACAATATCGCAATTTGACAAACATTAAATTTCATTACAATGTGACAAACAATAAATGATGCAACAATGTGACAAAGAAAAACATTATTAACAGTTGTAAACCATGTTTAACTAAGCCAACCATGATCGTCCCTTGGCTTACCATTGCGAAACACAATCAACCAAGACAAACATTGTCAAGATGGCCAACCATGTTCAACCAAGGTCAAACATGATCAAACCATGTAACAATGGTCTACATTCTCAACGTGGTTGACTAGGGTCAACCATGGTCAACATGGTTAAGATGGCCAACCATGGTCATCATTATCCAACCATGTTCACTGACGGTTAACATGGTTTCCCTTAGTTAACTACAGTTGAGTAATATTGACATGGTTGACTATGAACGAGCATGGTTTAACCATAGTGAACATGTTTACTACATTTGGTCATGTTTGGCTATGGTTGATTGTGTTGACATGGTTAACTATCATTGATCATGGTTAATGATGGTTGACTACAATTGATCATGGTTGATCATGATTAACTATGGTAAATCATGGTTGAGGATGGTTGATCATGGTTGACTATGGTTGATCATGGTTGACTATGGTTAATCATGGTTGATGGTTGACTATGATTCATCATGGTTGACTAACATGCATCATTGTCAACCATGTCAATATTTGTCAACCAGAGTCAACAATGGTCAACCTTAATTGACCATGAGCGAGCATGTTCATCCTTGATCAACCATAGTCAACTTGGCCAACCATTGTCAACCATGGTTAGCCATAATCAACGTCTTCAACCATTTTCCACTATGGTTGAGCATAGTCAACTATGGTGGACCATTTTTCACTATGATTGCCATGGTCAACCATAGTAGACTCTAGTCACCTTGGTTGGCCATAATCAACCATGGTCAACCTTATTCAACCACGGTCATCTTTGGTTAATCATAGTTACCATAATTAACCTTTGAAAGACATGCTCAACCCATGGGGGTTTTGCTCAATGAACTGCTAACATATCACACGTGTTCATTGCATACTAAATAATACCACTAATTTGACTACATATTGGAAAATACCTCTAAAAATCACATTATTTAACCCGATACCAATACAAACCAAATACACCTTACTAATTTAAAAAAACCCCTACTTTCACTAGATATTGTAAGTATTCATTTTTTCATTAACATCTTTTACACTGATTTATATTTTTTCATTAACTTTGAGCTCCATTGTCTATACCTACCAATATAAAAACCCTTTACCCTCTATTATATGCTCAATATATTACGTCATTTTTACCTCAATATATATCCCCCAATGTGAACACATCTGGTATGGTATTGCTCCCCTAGTCAAACCCGAGTGGCTTAACGATGCTCAACATGGCCAAACATGGTAAAACATGGTCAATGGAGGTCACCATGATCAAATATAGTTAACTATGAGCATCTGTTACCAACATAGACAACCATAATTTATCATAAAAAAATTATGGCCATATTGGTCAAATCATGTTCACCTATGGTCAACATGGTCAAAACATGTTCACCCATGGTCAAACCATGTGTACACATAGTCAAACCATGGTTGATCATAGTTGACCAGAGTTAATGATATTTTACTAAGGTTGTCCATAGTCAACCTTAGTCGACCATGAGTAAACATGCTCATCTTCGATCACTCATGATCAATCATGGTTGACATGGTCAACCCATTGATAACCATGGTTAATTAAGGTCAACCTTGCTTTGCATGATCAAACACCCTCAAACATAGCTTGCAATGGTCAATCACGACAAACCAAAGTAAAACATGGTAAACATGGTCAAGCCATGGTAAACCATGATCAAGATGGCCAACCATGGTTAGCATGGCCAATTATAGTTAGACCATGGTCAATCATTTTCACCCATGCTCAATGTGATGAACCATAACCAACTATTGGCTTATTGGGGCCTGACCCAGGTTCGGAAGTGTTTTAGCCAAACAAATCCCACACTACCAGCCTTTTCGGCAACAGTCTGCGGAGCGTGGACTGAAATCTAACCTGAGGTAGTATCGGAGGTTGATGGAACCAAGCTTCTGCACCCTAGGGATGTCTTGATGAGGTCGGGAGAGGTCGTGGACCAATTTGCGCACTTGAGCTATGCTGCACAGGTGTCTGACCCTCACGTAGCTCTGCGGCGAGGCACTTCCTAGAATCCTTATTATTACCATTATTATAGAGATAATTTAATTCTTAGAGTCTTAATCAAGCATTCAACAGTTATAACTAGCGCGCACAACCATAAATCTTAAAGAAATGCGTAATACCATAACATAGGAATAATCATACAGATCTGTGACCAGATGCACAATATTCACAAATATGTATCTTTATTAATCTTCTATTCAGTACAACCCAATTCTGCCCTGTGCACTCAGCTACAGGGGTCCACGCACACAGTTGCGAACTCTACCAAGCCTCTTCGCACATAGCTGCAGAGCCTACACCAACTACTAACGACCATGACACGGACTTACTGACTCAGAGCGAACAACCCATTTCACTTCCGATCTGATCTGGAATTACCAAAAGACTACCTCTACCCTCAGAGCCTCACTCTATTTATACATTCCCATGGTCCGCGGACCATGGGTAGGCTGACATATTCTATATTAACTTTACATTATTTTCAAGCGAACAACCCTTTGACCTGACTCATTACAATTTTCACTCTACACACTTCGAGGAACTTTTACAATATCAATACCCAAAATTGTGGGCTTTAAGCCCCAAGACTGTTATGCAGGGGATCCGCTACCCAACATGCCTCCAAAACAATCATCGTGACTCATCCCGAGTCACTCGTTGGTGCGGTGAGACACACTGCTAAGGTATCGTTGTCCACCATCCCTGTGAGTGACGCATTACGTTCTGTTGCTCCATCCTTGTCTCCCGCAAAACTTCTTCAAGCTCCTACTCGATTGCCTCTACTGATTTTCTCAACCGATGATG
>APFE030437373.1:0-17318 GCA_000404065.3 Pinus taeda | reverse complement strand
GCGCTACATGGGTACATCAATATAATAAGTGGGTTGTACTAATAACAATAAGGGGTTACTCTAGTAGTATAGGGGCCTAACACTTCAGCCCATACAACACTCTCTTGAGCTGGCACACATGCGACTCATGGTCAAAGGTTTCAAAACCTTCAGGTTGTTTTATGTACACCTTTTCCTCAATCATTCCATTAAGGAAGGTTTTATTTACATCCATCCGATGTATCTTCCAACCCATTTGTGTTGATAGTGCGAATATAGATATGATTGATGAAAATTGCAAAAAGACCAAAGGTCTCATCATAGTCAATCACCTCTACCTTTGAAAGGCCATGCGCAACAAATCTAGCCTTATCCTTCTCCGCACTACCATCTGCAGTTTTCTTTACTTTGTAAAGCCAATGGGAGCTCACTATTGATTTGTCCTCTGGTGTTAAGACCACATCCCAAACACTATTACGAACTATGGAGTCATACTCCATCATGGTATCAACCCAAACCAACTACTACACTGCTTCCTTAAAGGAATATGGCTTTGTCATAACACATTTTCCGATAAGAGCCATGTATCCAGTGTACCTTTCAGGTGACCTCCTCTACCCGTGCTAAGAAGTGGGTACTCCCACATTCTTCCATGCATTGTCCAAGAATTTTTCATCACCTTTGGTGTATTTTCTTCCCTCTCTGGAAGAATCTACCTTAGTGTATGTCTCCACTCTCAGATCCCTTGCATGTGGCTTCTCGACATCAATTTGAGGCTCGTCACACTTAGGAGCTAAAATTTCCTCATCCGCATGTAGCTCAAGCTCCCTCTAAAGGGAAACTCACATGGCCTTCTCCTCATCGAATCTGATATCCCTGCAAAGCACTGTCATCATGCTGGTCTGCAAATACACCTGATAGTTGTGAGGTATACCAGTGTAGCCCACAAATATCCCCAAATCTATTGTTGGCTCAAGCTTTTTCTGTGCATCTTTGGTCACATGGAAATATATCGATGACCCAAAAATCATGAATTGACCAACATGTGGCTTCTTACCGGAACACGCCTCCTCTGGCATCTTCATCTCAAGTATCTGATATTAGCTACGGTTCTAGACATAAATTGTTGTGTTGCAGCTCTCAGCCCAGAATTCAAGTGGTAGGCCCTAATCATGCAAAATTTCCCTCATTGCCCCTATTATGCTTATGTTCTTCCTCTTGGCCACCCCATTCTGCTGAGGGTTATGGGGTGTTATCAACTAACTTTAATCCCTTCTACTGCTCATAAGTTCTTAAACCTCGTTATCACTCCATAGAGATTTAACCTTCTTGCCTGATTCTTTCTCCACCAATGCTTTAAAATCACAGAAATTTGTGAAATTTTGATCCTTTTCTACATGAAAAATATCCAACATTTATGAGAATAGTCATAAAAAAATTACATAATACATGTGTTTCGCCTTGGATGCTATCGAGAATGGTCCACACACATTTGAATGGACACGCTTTAGAATAGCCTCTGCTTGACTGTCTCTGTCATGAAGGAAGACTTGGTGTATTTTCCCAAAGTACACCACTTGCATGCGTCAAATTGCTCAAGCACACCTTTGGGATGACCGGTAGAGATATGTTGCAATATCATCAAGGCCGCATGATGAAAGTGCCCCAATCGCTTGTGCCACAACTCGCAAATGTCTTGGATCTACGTCCTTTCTGCCTTTTTGCTCGAAGTAGCACACTCCTCTACCTCTATCTTATAGAGATTATTCATCGAAATCCTATCTTCTTTACTTGACCCATGGCTATGTGTCAAAGGAACTCCTTTCCTTTCTAGAAGATCACATCATAGCCTCTATCCTCAAGCATGGAAATGGATACCATGTTCTTCTTCAACCTGGGCACACACATAACATTCTTCAAGGTTAGTGGAGCCCCATGCTCCCTTTGAAATGTAAACGTGCCAATCCAGTAACACTATACTTATCGTCGTCATCCATCTCGATATGCTTCTAGAGATCTTTCTCCTCCATGTCATTGAATAACTATTTGTCAACAATCATGGAATGAAGCTCTATTATCAAAGTACCATACACTTCCCATCATTGATGAAACCATGCCTTCAATGAGGGAAAAGTGCCATTCAAATTAAGAGGACAAAGCTTCACTTGCTACTCTCCCTGAGGAATTCTTCACATACTTATTGAGTGGACAAATTGTAGCAAAATGGCTCAGCTCATGACAATGAAAGAATTTAACTTTCGTCATGTATTTCTTCTTTCCTCCATGATAAGAATTTGATCTAGAATGGGAAGCTTTCCCTATCCCCTTCTTTACCTTAATCACTAAGGCACAATTCTCTTCATCATCAGTGTTTGATGAAGAGCCATCCCTGGTGTTTCTCTTGATCTCCTCCTTCATCAAGGCTGACCACAGTCGTTCCCAATTAGGTAGCTTCTCCTAACCATTGACAATGTCCTCATAACTATGCCACCTCTTTGGGAGTCCTAGAAGATGAATAATTACCGTATTATCCTCAACAACCGTGATTCCAACACTTTGAAGTTCATCACAACATTGAGAGAACTTGGTCAAGTATTCTGGAATTATCTCTCCTTTCTCCATTTTGATTTTTTGAAGTTTGTCCTTCAATGCCAATTTCCTTTGGTCACTACTATTCTAATACAAGTCCATTGATGCTTTCCACATAGCATATGGAGTTTCCTTTCCGTGGAGTCTTGAGAAAATGTGGTCTCGAACACCCTCAAGAATTATCCGCCTTGCCTCCGCCACACACTTATTCCATTTGGCCAAATTATGTGCATCCGATGTTGCTGGCTTAGGAATTTTTGATCAATGAATTACTTAAAGCCATTATCCTCTAGCACAACCTCCATTATTTCCCTCCATGTTATAAAATTCAAGTTGTCTTCCAAGGCATACTTGAGCTGCAAAGCTTAGAATGCCATCAGTCGATCCTGAAGTATGTATTGCAAATTTGAATTTATCCTATAACCCAAAACTCAAAACTTCCAAATCTCCTCTCGTATATTGTTCTCAGCTTCAATACCATGTAGAAAATCCTCTAGATTCACAAGCTCATGCAATTTACTAAAGCACAGGACAAGAATCTACTTCTAGTTTCAACTAGAAGAAGCCAATAGATCGATGAAAAGAATATGAACAAGAAGAAGATAAATCAATGGCACATAACAAAAGATGTATCTAGCGAAAGCGACTGCTCAAAAACCTACTATCTGTGTTGCATATATCAGAAATATGAGTGAGTATACAAAGCTTGTTCTCACTAGAACAATTTTGCACAAGTATGCTCAACTCTCTTAGCTCACAAGATAGCTCTTGTCCAACACTTAGCCAATTCTGGAGCTTTCCAAGCCTCTAATATCTTGCGTAATTCCTAAAATGAATATCCCATATTGAAAGGGAATTCATACTTCCAAAATTGCACAATCCAATCTCTGATGCATGCCTGATATTTACACTCCAGTAAATAATACCAATGATGGTACACTATCCCTCCACTCAAATCTCAACGGGGTCTTTCTCTGACATGCATGAGTTTCGCATGAGGGAATCTTCAGTTAACTAGAGTAGCACTAGTGGATGCATTAGTGCACCAACTAACTATTAGTCCTCTCTTAGCTCCAAAAACAATTTAGTACTAATTTAACTGAACTTAAGTCAGTAAACTGAGTGATCTAATTTCCAACTGAATTTAAACTCATACTAGACCCCTAAAACTTAGGCAGAACATATTCATGACTACAGAAAGACTTCCAACTTGAAATTCCTAAGATAATTAAGTTAATTAAACTTAGTTAACTATTTACAAGTTTTTATGAGAATAGAATTCGATTTTATTTCTCAGTTTAATTCACAGAAAAATTAAACTAGAATTTCTTGTTGCCATTTCTCAACAAGAAGGTAAGATGTATGATCAATTTATTTCTATTTTGATTGACCTTAGATCTAACCATAGTTATATTAGTCCTAACCTGTAGGATACCTGTTGCTTGAATAAAGAAGTGCATGTAGAGTCTTCGTTGGTAAAGTTGGCTACACATACTAAGAAAATATTTCATTATTGGATGAGACCTTGTGAATTTGAGTTGAACGGTATGTCTACATCGTCACATCTAAATGTGATTTTGTTGGAATCATACAATATTCTATTAGGTATGGATTGGTTGTACATTAATTAGAACTAAGTTATGCTGTTACGATAAGGGCATTGAGTGTTTGGATGATGATAGAGAGAAGATAATCTTGCAGAGTAAGAAGAATCATACATCGTTGAGGATGGTTACAACTAGGCAGGAAAAGCACAATAGAAAAAAAATATGTGTATTATTTACAGTTCATACTTCTAGTGAAAAAGGGAAGGATATTGAGGATGTTGAAGTCTTGAGAAGGTATCGGGTTTTCCAGTAGTTTCAGGATTTATTTCTAGTAGGGGTCTCAAAGCTACCGCCTCATAGCATAACATACTTTTCTATTTCATTCATGTCGAGAGCAGTTCTATTTAGTTCATGCCAAGAGCAATACCAACATCGAAGGAACCTTACAGGATGAGCACTCCATAGTTGGTGGAACTAAAATTACAATTGAAGGAAATGTCTTGTAAGGATTACATTAGGCCAAGTGTATCACCTTGGGGTGAATCAATATTGTTTGTGAGGAAGAAGGACGGTACTCTTAGGTTGTGCATTGATTACAGGTAGTTGAACAAGATGATGATCAACAACATATAGCCTTTACCACAGATTGATGATTCTTTTGACCAATTGAAGGGAGTGTTGAGAAATCCAGGTCATTGATAGTAAGTGATTTCTCTAGTATTGATAGCTTCTTGTCAATTACTTTTATTTCTTAGATTAGGGTCTTCTTTTACTTATGTTATTATAATATTATTCTTCATCAAACAACTAACAAAGCACAAACCATAAAGAGACAAGAGACATAGAATATAGGCTATAAGCCAGGGCCAAAACCTCTGCCACTTGAGAAGAAAAACCGAACAAATTCTTCCTCTCATAGAGAATTCAATTGACGAATACCAAGACCAAGACCCTTGACCTACTTTCCACTCCATTACCAAGACCTAAAGTGTCCTTGATGATATCCTTAGTCAATGATATTCCACCTTCCTTCCTCCTTCTTGGCTTCTCTTCAACCTAAAATTCCTTTTGCCTCATACCTTCACTTATTTTGGCCTCCTTGAATTAAGTCTACAATATTTGACCCTAAATAAGAAACCCTACCTCATGCATATGACCTTCTCTTATGCCTTATTTTCCTTTGTTTTAGTATGATGTCTCTTCCTTGGTAACTTGGCTTGTAATATACCCTTGATTCCTCCTTTACTTAACCTTCCAATAGGACTGCAAAAATTCAACCTTTTCTATAATAGAGAAAGTCCCTTTACTTTGCAAATGTGAGATCAAAGTGACCCAAAAAAATATCCAAATTATGCCAAGGACTTTGTTCTCCTTCTTTCCATTATTTTCTAATGATTAATATCTCTTCAAAGTGATCCTTGCACACCTTGATTTCAGGCCTGCTTGACCAAATTTTTATCTCTGAAATGAGGCCAAGATGCCCTATTTATAGTTTTTGGAGCCTCCATAATAAGCTAACTTGAGAGAGGGTGAGCCTACATGTTTTCTTGAGAAGATTATTTATTCCATCTTGTATCCGACTTGTAGGAGAAGATTTTTCCTGGTCTTGGAGGCCTTCTTATAAATTTAATGATTCATACAAAAATGTAACATGCCCAAGGAGGGTCCTTCATACATGACATTGGATCTCTTTGACTTTATGACCAATCCTAGGTGCTCTCAGTGGGAGCCATTACTAAAAATAAAATTCCTTTGTCATGAAACCCATGAGACAAGCATTACAAAAATAATCGTATTTTCTTCTTTACATCAATTACATAAAATCACAATTACACATGTCATTATGAAGACTAAAACTAGTTACACTTTTCAAAACTCTTTCAAACTACGGAGGTATTCATAATGGTACTTTGTCATTCTCAATCTGAAAAATTCTCATAAGAATAGTCAGATTGGTATCCCATCTGTTTAGCATCATATCAACTAGCATTGTCACATAGGATGGCCTTGACTAATAGCTCTACCTCTCCACGAGATCTGAGCACGATGCCAGCAATACCAATGATGTATATACACCCTCATTGTTGTCTCTCTCATAACATATGCTACCTGAGTTCACAGGGCATGGTCTACTAGGAATATTCTTATGCTGGATTCCCAGTCCTCAAAGAATATCAACCCTCTAATAATTTTCTTACCTTGGATGCCCTAACTCATCCTCAAATAGTATAGGATGCCATGTGTTTACCCAATCCTCCATTATGTCTTCCCAAGTGAAGACAATAATGATGTATCTATCTCTCCCTCTTAATTTGGGAGGACATATCTATTCCAATAAGGGAGTGTACACATTCCTACGAAAGGAATGTACCTAAGCTCCCTCTTGTCTTAGGAATTTTGCTTCCAATTTTCTTCCAAGTAAGAAACTAGTTTCAAGGCTCCCTCTTAATTATGGACCTACATCACCTTCTCTGGTATAGATCTTCGGGTGACTAGATGCTTGAAGAACTCCTCCTCATGATGTCATGAATTTATTTTCATTATTTCAAAGTCTTCATGTTTGGGACTACATCATAGGGAAAAGACCATCCATCACTTTCATCCATGAGTCATTCATGTCATCATTAGAAAGTGATCTATTAGTTCATATATTGCCTTCCTTCATTCCGCTTTACCTTCTTCATGTCCTATGTTGTTTAGTCTGTTTCATCCTACTACATGGTCATAGATGGTGGAAAATATCTATAGATCTTTCGTTTGTAGCCTTTCATAATCCCATCCAAATATTTGCTAAAAAAATAAGAAATGAACACTTTCAAAATTACCTTTGTGATTATATTTCATCATGACATCTTCTAGGTTGCATCAACATCCTACATACACATTGACACATCTCCGAAAGATATATATTGTCAAGGGTCTCTTTCTCTATCAAACTTCTACATATCTTTGTTGGAGATATCCTAGTTAGATCTCTTGGTTTTTCAGATGTTGATTGCCTCTTCCATGGTTTCATATCCCATGATCTCTTCCTTCCTTTCCTTACACATTTCATTCCTAGGAATTTCCAATCAGAGTCTTTCAATTATAGCCAACCACCCAATATTAAATTTGAGGACATATTATGTTGATTTCATCTAGTGATTGTGTGACCCGCGCATTTATGCATTCCTTCGAAGGATGAGATCCTTTCTTTTGATCATTATCTCAAGATAGAGCATTGATCCATGTTATGTACAACCACACGACATAACTTATACAATATCTAGTGAAAGGATACATACCTCATTTTTCTTTATGTCATCCATACTTCCTTCAAAAACTTGATTTATTGAAAAGAGCGTAAATCCCTTTATCTGCTTCAACTTTTATGTCATCATACCACCATTCTATGAATTCCACAAGTTTGGAATTTTTGATGAAACACTTTCTTCCCCTCTTAATCGGTAAACCT
Source organism: Pinus taeda (assembly GCA_000404065.3). NCBI lineage: Eukaryota > Viridiplantae > Streptophyta > Pinopsida > Pinales > Pinaceae > Pinus > Pinus taeda. The sequence goes on along the minus strand of APFE030437373.1, from coordinate 9,749 downwards.
TTCGATGAATATTCCATTAGAAAATATTAAGGATCTAGATTATCCCTATCCAACAGATGTTTCCTTTTGATAGATGTATGATGAGCCTTGTACTAGATGACCCTTTCTTTCTTTTCCATAGATAACACCTCTGTTACTAGTGAGGTTTCCAAGAGCTATATCCTTCCATGGGTGACTATTGTGGACTTCAACTTCAACCATATTTCATCCTTTTCTATGATAATTTTATGAGATCTTTCTTTGAATGCTTTTATGATGCCACAATGCCTCCCATCATTTTCTTAGTGAATCATAATAGCCATATCTTACAACAGAATACTTAGGATCTTGAAAAGAACTTAGGTGATGAATACTATCTCAGTGATAGTAGATATCTCTTACCTCCTCTTTCCTAGACTTTTTCTTTTCAAATTCCTCCACTTCTTCAGTGATATGGGCTTATTATTTTCCTCTTTTTTTATTGTGCTTCTTGATCTTAGTAAAATTTCTTTTGTAGTGCCCATATTCTTGACAACGATAGCATTGAATCTTGGCCATGTCCCTTTTCTTTTTCCAAGAACTAGACTTTCAAAATTTTCCCTTTGTTCTTATCATTGTAACATAAGCTTGATTTTTCTCATCGGTTCCCATGTCATATTTGGAATTTAGTCTAGATTCTTTGATCTTACACAGTGACCATAGATCCTAGAATGGAGTAGCTTCTTTATTTCCATAAATACTTGAATTAAAGTTACTCCATTCCTCCGGTAGTGCATTTAGTACAACTGTAGTCATTTCCTTTTCAGACATGAATTCTCCCAGATCTTGTAGTTGATCCCACATTTCAGATATCCTCATAACGTAGGAGGATATTCCATATTCCCTTGACATATTCAACTTGTAGAGTTATTTACTTAATGAGATTACTTCTGGAGCACTGCTTATGGAATACAACTATACTAGTTTCTCATGTATTTATTTTGAAGTTTCGAGTTTGGATACGTATGGGATGAAGGAATTCTTGATGGATTTTATAACAATCCTTTGAGACCTAACTTCCTCTTTCATGTAATTTGCAATACCTTGAGCATATTCCTTTCCTGGTTTTGTGATAGACCCTTTGAAATGTTACATAACTTCATTTTTAATAAGATTCAAATTTGTCCTTTTCTTCCTTGCAAGATAGTTTGAAGGCTCAACCAATTTGTTGCTTTCCTTGCAAAATGACATTTCGACAAATTTAGACGTGGACATAAATATATACTTACTTGATATGATGCTACTTCTTCTTGTTGTTTCTTTGATGTTGATGATGATATAGAGAATTAAAATTCTCCTTGATGAGGATAATTTCCTTCAATAATGATTATTGATCCCATAGAGAGGGATATCCCTTGGATCCTTTGATGATGGAGTATTTGTTGATGAAGATAAATGATGAATTGTTGATTATTTATTAAGTGGCAAGGATATTGCTTCAATGGGAGAGACATTGCCTTAGAATCTTGATGACAACTCTTTCGATCTAGCTTCTTTTGGATGAATAGTTTTTAAGATACTTCAACTTGAAACTGATTGAGAGTGGATCCCAGGAATTCTTATTTGATGGGTGATGATATGGTCTTGACCTTGAATTTATTCTCTTGGATGAATAAACTTCAAGCTTACCTTGATTTGTAGAACTCTTCAACTTGATTAAATGTAGGGTTTTGGACTTTTTTTCTTGATGATGATCCCAAGACTTATTTTGGTGTAGATTTCTTCTTTGATCTAGGGTTATGATGCTTACTTTGTAGATCCTGGCTTCAAGATGATATTTGTTTCGACGCCTTCGTCGAGGTTTGATCAATGAGTGTCCCTTTATAGGATTCCCTTCCTTGACTTAGTCACCTTAGCTCTGAAACGATGTTGAGAAATATAGGGCATTAATATTATGTGATTTATTCACTATTGATAACTGCTTATGAATGATTTTTACTTCTTAGACTATGATATTGTTTTAATTATTTTATTATAGTGTTATTCCTCATAAAACAACTATCAAAGCACAAATGATAAAGAGATAAGGGACACAAAATATAGGATATCATCCAGGGCTAAAACCTCTTCGACCTCAGAGGAAAACCCAACCAAATTATTCTTCTTATAGAGACTTCAATTGATGAATACCAAGACTAATACCCTTGACCTACTTTCCACTCAAATACCAAGACACAAAGCTTCCTTGATGAGATCCTTAGTCAATGATAGTCAACCTTCCTTCCTCCTTCTAAACTTGTCCTCAACCTCGGCTTTCTTCTGCATCATACCTTCGCTTATTTTGACCTCCTTGAATTAAGTCTGCAATATTTTACCATAATTCCAAAACCCTAAATCATGCATATGACCTTATCCGATGACTTTTTTTCCTTATTTTTAGTAGGATGTCTCTTCCTTCATAACTCAGGTTGTAATATACCCTTTCTTCCTCCTTGACTTAACCTTCCAATAGGACTGCAAAATTTCCTTCTTTTTGGCAATAGACATAGTCCCTTTACTTCCGTGAGGTCAATTTGACACAAACATAAAACCAAATGATACAGAGGATTTCATTTTCCTTCCTTACCTTCTTTGCTGATGATTAGGCTCTCCTCTAAGTGATATTTGCACACCTTGATTTCATACCTCCTTCACCAAATTTTTGTCTTTGAAATGAGGTCAAGTTTCCCTATTTATAGTTGTTAGAGCCTCCATAATAAGCCAACTTGAGAGAGGGTGAGCCGACATATCTTTTGGTGAAGATTATTTATTCCATCTTGTAGTTGACTCGTAGGAGGATATTTTTCTTCGTCTTGGAGGGCCTCCTTATACATTTAATGATTCATAAAAAAATGTAATATGTGCAAGAAGTGTCCTTCATATATGACATTAACTCTCTTTGATTTTTTGACCAATCCTAACGGATCTCAATGGGATCCATTACTAAAAATAAAATTCCTTGCTCATGAAACCCATGAGACAAGCATTTTAAAAAATAATTTTATTTTTCTTCTAAACATCAAGTATGTTGGGATGGGGTCCCCTGGGTCAGTTTTGGGGTTAAGATAACCCAATTTTTGATGTATTTTTTGTAAATAATGTAAAGTCTCCACGATTTGTGGATGCGGAGCACGTAGATGATTAGAATTCACAGGGGTTTTAGCCCCTTTTTTATGTAAAATTTGAGTCGTTTTGAGATCGACCCATGGTACGCGGACCATGGGATTGTATGTAAAAGGCTATAAATAGGTGTGTATTAGAGATTCTAAGGAATAATCTGAGATGTATTGGGTCAATATAAGAGAATTGATAGCAAAAAGAAGTGGTACAGATAGGAGAGAAAGACTCTAAAACTGAGTGCAAAAAGGCCTAGGTAGACTCTGCAGCTGAGTGTGAAGGGTAGTTTTGATTCTGTAAAGATGAATTGAAGATAAATAAACAAAGTTATCGAAGAAATCCTATGTATATATGTTTATCTCTATTTTCTTCTGTTTACGATATATGTTGTGGATGAATAATGTGTTGATGAAATATTGATCTAATGATGTGCGATTCTATTGAATAAGTCTTAATAAATGTATGAAATGCATGTTAAATACTTTCATGAAGACTAAGATGAATTCCGTTATATCTACTAAATACCATAAGTAGATATGTGCGAACACTAATTTAGGATTGTTATCTAAGCATGTAAGTGGATAAATAAATTGATAAGGGTCTACAAAGGCTGATAGTAGACCTTCGTGAAGGTCTGAAGGATATTTTAGTAGAGTTGCAGTATTGAGTCCTAAAGTCTTATCGATTTGCATGAAGGTAGATCTGAGGTAATAAAAAAACATCACAGTCATCTCTGGATGTAGAAACCTAGTTCTTGCATCGCCCTATACTACTTCGGGTGAGGCTATAGCCTGCACTACACAGGTTATTACTGACCAAAAAATGGTTCTATTGTGGGGACCAAGATCTACTTGAAAGAGATGTGTGATGTCGCATCAATGGAATCCAACCAACAAAGAAATTGAAAAGTGGTTGGATCAGAAGATTCATGAGTTCACGACACAAGAAAATAGGAATCCACGCCTATCAAAGGAACAATGGTTGAATAGGTACCTATACACGAAGATACACGAGATATTCTTCTGTGCTTTTCCCATTGAAATATACGAGTGGTTAGCTAATTGAAAGCCAACTAGGGAATATGGAAGATTGATATTCCAATAATGCGGACTCTAGAAATAGTATGATGATTAGAATCCTCTGAAGAAAAGATCACGCAGGCTATCGATTACCGTCTCGATCGAATTATAGGAGGATTTGTTACAAAATTCACATTTGTTACCTCAATCAATTATAGTGAAGTGGAGCGACGATTTTTCAAAGGACTGTGATGTAAGTATTTAAGATCTTTGAATATTAGGATTAAAATGTTGTTATGTGAAAAATGGGTTATGCCATTGCCTTGATGTTTGGAGCTACGTGAAGTGGAAAACACTTCAGAGATTAAGAGAGATTAGGTATTGAATATAGCTTGTTAATTAGACCTCCTTCCAGCGATGACGAGGGAGTGGCACAGACCTCACCGTCGAGTGCTATCTAGCTGATAACAAGGGCTCTCTCGTGGACACATCATCCATCCACTCCACCTCCACCTCCACCTCCACCTCCACCGCATGTACCTTCTCCCACACCTTCACCACCACCACCATTCAACATGTCGAACAAATTGAAGTTGGCGATTTTTAAAGGCATTGAGAGTGATGATACAAAGTAGTTCTGTTTTGTTTCGAAATGTTGTGTGCACAGTGGAGGAGATTAATGATGACAATATATAGAAGGCACAATTGGCTACAACTCTACAACATTGTGTTCTAACTTGGTATATTAATTATTGTTTTGATAATCCTCTGGTATCACTAGCAAAGACTAAGTCTGCTTTAAGCAAGGAGTTTAGTAAGCCTAAGTCTGACTCGCAGTCAATAGTTGGATTTAAGGAAATCATGATGAGGGCTGACAAGATGCCTTGGGAATTAGATCAAAGGTTGAAATGTGTGATTTGAGAAGCTAACATGTCTTTCACAGATATTCAGCATCATGAATGGTTTATAGCTTCACTTTTGCCCCACCTACATATTTCTCTATCACAACATAAGATAGTAACATGGGCGGAATCTTTGGAAATCACATTGAGGTTGCATGCAATGGTTATTTAGGATGCGACCTTAGGGGTGCAACAGATTCACTCTCAGTTATAGAGCCTCTACTTAGAATTTTTGAGCTTGAAGAAAGATAAGGAGACTAAACTAGAGGTGCACGCAGAAGTCTGGTGTCTGAATTGTAAGAGCTAGAGGCACGATAAAGACCACTGCTCCATATTCATGAATTATATTACATGAGGGGGAAAAAATCCATTGAGGTGAGAAGATCTAGCAGGACCGAGCATGGGGACTATGCTATAGTGCGCTATTTGTTAGGTTGTTGGACAACATGTGATGGATAATTTCAATTTACTTCAGAAGTTCATCCAGGCATCACAACAGTTGTTCTTCACCTTCTGAAAATTGGTGGGCCACAATGCACGCCACTGTCGAATCTATGAACAGATGAGGAAATAACACCTACATACCGGATGAAAGAAGAAACTCAGCCTCCAGACCAGGGCACTGGAGTAGCACACAGAGGATATCAGGTTAGAGGAGGAAGCCAAGGAGGAGGAGGGCCTTCTAGAGGCTAGGGTTAGGTTATTTGTTCCAACTGCGGGACACCAAGGCACTACGCGTGGGAGTCTTAGAACTAGACATGCTCATGATGTCAATATTGCAGCCAATTTGACCACACTATAGAAGAATTCTTGGTGCTGATAGCTAGGATGTAGTATAAGAAGGCGCATCCTCAACAACCTATGCAGAACTTACAGGTGATGATAGTTGAGCCCTGTGAGGAAGATCGAAGCATGAATATAGTGCTGGGAAGTAGAAAATTGACTGGTGATGATAAGAATAACTAACCTGAACATGACATCTGGGTCTAAAAGGCACAAGAAGAGGAACTGGGATTTGATCTAGTGCATGCTAAGGAAACATTTATGGAGGCTAAGAAAAGCTTTGTAGAGGCATCCACCTTAGGAAGTCAGGATAAGGTGCAAGAAACTAGCACGCCTATAGAGGTTTACCCCTCTGTGCTTACTACGTTTTTAGAGACTTGCATAAAACTGATATGCAATAACAAAGCCATGGAAGGTTTGCAGGAGTTAATAAACAAATGCACTAGCAAATAGAATGCCCCTGATGGACATCGGGTGGTAATAAAAATTGGCAAACATAAGGTGAGAATAGGGCGAGAGATGAGACTCACCGTCAAATCAAAGATTATGAGATGGACTAGGTCATTTTGGATCTCAGGTCTAGTGTGAACATTTTTCCAAAGTAAACATGGGAAAGAATGGGGATACCTCTGTTGCAGTGGTCTCCAATTCAGCCCAAAATGGAGAACTAGTAGAAGATCATGCCTATGGGATGATTATATGGAGCCACAATTGATATAGAAGGTGAGAGCATGGCGACTAAATTTGAGGTGATAAAGATCGTTGATGACAGTAATCCATACCTTGTGCTCTGGGGAATTCATTGAACCATTGACATGAATGCGGTTATCAATTTGGAGAAGAGGACAATGTCATTTGAAAGGAAATCACTTCGAGTTGTAGTTTCGTTGGACCCTGCAGAAGGAGCGCGCTACACTGAACCAATCCGTGATTATGAAGAAAGTGAGGATGAACTAGACTATATCTGTAAAATAACAACGTGAAACTAGGACTAGATCAATCCAACAAGAAATGGATGGACTGCATGGGACCAGGAGAGTTCATGCACCTATGATTCAGATGAAGAGTTTAAACATTGGGAGAATTGTTTGCATGAAGTATCCATGTTGTGATGCAATATGATGATGAAATCATTGCGCTGTGTTTCGTTAGAGGTTAGGAATTTACTTTATTATGATGGTTTAACTGATGTGGATAATTTTTTGGATGCATTTAAGCATGAATTCCATGAGGATCACCACTTACAAGCATTATATTTGGAACTGCATGCTACGCCTGTATGATGGTGGTATATGCACAAGGATAACTTTGATGGTGGTTGGGTTACAGAAGAATTATGAGGTTACAATCTGGGCTCCTTAACGCTACATTGACTGAGAAATATAGGAGGAAGGATCACTTGTGCAATCACGTAGCAAAGTGGACTAAATCCTAGGGGACAAAACCACAACTAGAGTGGGTACACCTATTCTTCCATACTTTGGACACAATTCCCATGAACTGGTATCTAGAAATGAAGCTCTGCGATGGCATCATGAAGTGGGATATTGTTGAACTTATGTTTTGAAGATGGCTTGGCCAGTATTGATCAAGCCCAATAGAAGATTAAGGCAGTTATCTTCATAATGCCACAAGAACCTATGGAGTGGGTCCAACTAGACCAGAGTACCCAACTACGCAATGTGTTGGAATGTTATAATGTGACCATTGAAGAGGAGGATGATGATCTAAGAAATATTAATATTCCAAAGGCAGAAGGGCATCGCGAAGTTGAGGGACCACAAATAGACAATTTGGACATCACCGTGCTATTGAAAACAAAGCAAATAAACATTGGGACTGATGTAGAACTGAAGTTTTCCAAGATTGGAGATTATTGGGATGACACTACTGTGGATAAGGTTTCTAGGTTACTCTGTGAATATCAGGATCTATTTTGTACCAAGTTTTCATATTTGAAGGGCATAATTGGTGATTTGGGCATTATGAATATTAGTCTGAAGCTGGACATGAAGCCTATCAAGAAAATACTGTATCTTCTTCATCGTAAATACAAGGAAAAGGTTTGCCAGGTGTTAGATAAGATGCTGGAAGTAGGCATCATAGAGCCCATTGAAGAATCTGATTGGGTGAGCCCGATGGTTGTTCAAGACAAGAAGCAGAAGGTTGAGATGAGGATTTGTGTGGATCTGCAGAAGCTTAATGATGCGTGTGTCCATGACCCATCCATGTTTTTAGATATGAAGTGTTGGACAATGTTGGAGGGTAGGAGGCCTACTCATTTACTAATGGGTTCTCTGGATACCATCAGATTAAGATCACGCTTGAGGATAGGAGAAAAATGACCTTGCGATAGAATGGGTTTGTTTTCAATACACTATAATGCTATTTGGACTCAAGAATGCACCTGCAATAGTTTCTCACATAGTCATCGCAGTGTTCAAGGAGTTCATTCATAAGTTCTTGGAAGTGTACATTGATGACTGTCTTATGATCGTATACTAATAGGTGTGATATTTCATTATTGAATTGATGAGATCTGTAATATGTTCATACCTTTCCTTTTTGCAAAGGTTTTCCATATTTTCAAAAAATCAAAAAATTAAAAAATGTAAAGAGGGTATACCCTAAAAGAAAAATCAAAGGGTAAAAAGAATAAAGCTGGTCAAAGAAGTGAAAGAAATGAACCACAAACAAAATAGACGAGGAAAGTGTGCAAGTCTAAATGCCACTACTATTTCATTTTCTGTAATAAGCAATTGTGTGCAGCTTGTTAACTTTTTCCACAATTGATGAAGAGTCAAACAACTCAAACTTGGCTCGTTCATATTTCAATTTCATGTTGTAGAATAACGAATAAAATATGACCAAACTGTTTAAACTTCGCAGATAAGTAGATAGGTAGAGTAAATAAAAAGGAGCTCAACAGTTTAATTTGAGCCCTTGGATGTAATAAGTGTAGACTTAGGTAGTCTTGCCATGTAAAAGAAAGGATGATTTGATAAGGGTTTGGAAGTCTAAGTGCACCCAAATAAAGAAGAAAAAATGTTAGGCTAAAGCCACTGGGAATTCTGCTAGATAAAGCCAAATTCAAGTTAAAAATAGTCTGTAATTGCCATAAAGAGACCTCAAACCAACTGTTTATTCCATTTTTCCCACAAGAAGTCTGAATTCTAGTTTGAATACGCAAGAACCAAATATGGAAACTCCCATAGCCCTGAATGTCGTGCCCATGAATGCACCCCATAAAGACTTAGATTATTTACCCCTGGCCAGCAAAGGTTTCCAGATAAAAGACCTATCTGGTGATGGTAACCATCTTAAAATATTCCCATGTATTTCCTCCCCATGTATGTCATGCCCATGAACGCGCCCCATAAAGACTTAGATTATTTACCCTCGTCGACAAAGATTTCCAGATAAAAGACCTGTCTAGTGATGGTAACCATCTTAAAATGTTTTGCCAAATCATAGATAGTCATCTGAATAATTCTAACCTTTTTGGACTGTGGGAATCCAATCTTCCCATGTATTTGCTCCCCTCAGTTCATGTTTTCCCAGATATCATTCATCAATGTTGTGCCAACTATGACCCTATCCATAGAGTAGTTATGTCCCCATCCCAAAATGTTCCTTTTCCCATAACCGCTAAGACCATTAATGAAATGATATAGTTCCATTCCACTTAGCCCCTTGCTCCTCTTTCCGTGGGATATCTACTTGAAAAAGCTCCTCATTTTCCCAAATCAGAGATAACCCACATTTCTCGGATGTTTATGTTACCAAACTACCAACCCACTGCCCCACCTCCCTATTTGCAGACCTTTTTCACTGAAACTGGTAGACTTATTGTTGACATGATATCCATGATCATGGGATTTAATACCAGTGAATATGTTGATGATATTACTCTATTTTTGTTGTCAATATT
>APFE030437367.1:152612-223508 GCA_000404065.3 Pinus taeda | reverse complement strand
TGGGTAGGCAGTGTGGAGGATCACTAGAGCACTTCCCAGTGCTGGTTCTCTTTGGATTCTGCTTCGATATCATGGATGTGAAGGAAGCAGAAGTTGGTTGCCATAAGCACCGTCGAGACCGAATACATAGCTACGAGTATGATCTCGTTGAAGCTGCATGGTTGCAAAAGCTCTTAAGTGAGCTGTTTGTACACATGATGAATACCACTGTGATTCTCTGTGACAACCAAAGGTGGGATTCGATTATTGAGGAATCCTATATTCGATGATTGCTACAGCAGATAGACATCAGATACGCCTTATTTGGGATATGGTAAGTCGATGAGCGAGGAGGTTCCATTGCATTGAGACTGATGTATAGGTCGCAAACATTTTGTCAAAGCCCCGGGGAAAGGTCAAATCTGTGACTTTCCCGAATGACTTGGAGTCATTGAGAGACCTTTTTATAAGGGTCTTGCATGTTGCATGCATTGAGCTCTGGGGGGCTTGGGGTACTTACTGGAGCAACATACGACCACAGGGCGACTCACTGTCCTCTGGTGGTGCGCTATGGATAGGATGATTAGTTCTCCTGTGGGCCGGGATGATTAGTTCTCCCGTGGCGACTGTGGACAACATGATTCGTTCTCCTATGGGCCAGGATGATTTGTTCTCCGTGGCGACTATGGAATAAGATGATTCGTTCTCCTGTGGGCCAGGATGATTCGTTTTTTGTGGTGACTGTGGATAGGATGATTCTTTCTCCTGTGGGCCAGGATGATTCGTTCTCCGTGGCGACTGTGGAACAAGATGATTCGTTCTCCTGTGGGCCAGGATGATTCGTTCTCCGTGGCGACTGTGGATAGGATGATTCGTTCTCTGTGGCGATTGTGGAACAGGATGATTAGTTTTCCTGTGGGCTAGGATGATTTGTTCTCCGTGGCATCCACTGACAAGATGATTCGTTCTCCTGTCGAGGCATCTTACCCATGCAGTCTGGGGCTCATGGGAAGTACCTCTCATCTGATCAATGAGCAGGGAAATGAGGATAGGGACCATAGTAGTACTATTGATGGACGCATCGCTGTATCTACCGTACTCCTTATGCTAGGATGATCTCCATTGATCTGGGATCAGTGAGAGTGGTACACACTTTGTGACTGACTTTGGGTCAGTGGAGGATGGTATGATACATCCTCGGTTATTTCTTCTTCTTCATAGTTTGAGCAAGAGCTGAGCTGAGCAGAGCAAAGCAGAACAGAGCAGAGCAGGGGTCAAGATGTACAGGGCAGTGCATTTGATGGATGAATAGTAGCGACGATTAGACGAATTGCTGATGGGGTTCTCCCTAGTTGAAAGGGAGTGTTAAAATTGGCAACTAGGGCCAAACTCCATGTGGATCACCTTATTTGTGACTACTGATATTTTTCCTAGATTCCTCTCATCGAGAGGTGTAGGATTGATCTAAAGATCATCCGATTCCGATAAGTATTTATGGAGATATGAATTTATTTTGATTATGGAAAAATTATCAAAGTCGGCCAGCGACTTATGTAGGCTCAGAAGCCCAACAGTCATGTCTATTCAACCTCAACGTTTTGCATATAAATTCAAGGAGCATTCTCCTCATTTGGACACTTATCATCACACACTTGGGATCTCTTCCTCTCTCTACTTGTCTTTGGGTTTTAGTAGGAGGAGAGATCCTAAGGGATAATGTTGCCTTGATCTAGAGGGCAAAAAGCTGAAATTGTCGGAAAAGCCAGAATTGTTGGAAAAGCCGGAACTGTTGGAAAAGTCAGAACTGCCAGAACTGCTGGAAAAGTCGGAATTGCCGGAAAAGCCGGAATTGTCGGAACTGCTAGAAGAGCCGGAACTGCCGGAAGAGCCGAAAAAGCCGGAAAAGCTAGAACTGTTAGAAAAGCCGCAAAAGCCGGAACTGTCGGAAAAGTCGGAACTGTCGGAACAACCGAAGCATCTGTCTCCGAAGGAGAGCAGCATGCAAGGGACAACTAACTAACATTGGGATCGCTGTATGGTACTTAGCAGCAAATACACTAAGCATGCAATGTTACAGCTAGCATGCAAGGGACAACTGGTATGCAACAACAAGCATGCTAGGGACAACAAGCAAGCAAGGGACATCAAGCAAGCAAGGTGCAACCAACACATAGGTCATGATGGCAACATGGTGTAGCAATGGCACATAATGCAGTTGAGTGATGGGTACAGTCATGATTAATGAAGCGTGATGAGATGTAGCGTAGTGATGATGGGTGTAGCATGGTGCAGCGCGGTGAGGTGCAACATGATGACGAAATGTAGCACAATGATAGGTGAAGGAGTCACTTTGGAGAATCAGTTGAAGCAACATGTCTTCAACTGATCTCATTTATCATCTTCTTAGAGATGATCTATGCTCTTATCTAAATATGTTAAAGTGTTGACTTTTGTTGTAAACATACTATCTCTCTCTCTCTTTCTCTGTGCTAAACTATTGAAGAACATATAAGAAGAATTGATCAAGGGTTTCCCCACATTGGGGTTTGTCCCTAGCTAGCATCACATCTTGTGTCCTCTTGTCTTGGCTTGTCTTCTGCGATTTATATTTATGTTCTATCTGCATTTTACTTTAATAATGATGTGATTGATAATCTGGAAAATATATTGAGCTAACTGTGAAAATTGAAATAAATTGCTTTAGCATAGAACATACCTAAAATTAACGGATAGGCTGCTACAACAACACATTGTGGAGGTTTATTGAGAGGGTCGAGAGGGCTAGAGAGACCCTCTCTCCTAGCCTTAGACTTCGAGAGGAGGCTGCAACCCAAACAATGGTATCTTCTTGTGCTAGGGGACTGTTTTGTGTTGTTGTCAATGTGGAAAAAGTCGAAGTCGGGATTAAATCAGCAAGGGTCCAAAAGTTGAAAAAGTTGTTAAAGTCGGGAGTTTTTCGAAAAAGTCGGCAAAATTAAACGGCCAGCCAAAAAAATAAAAAAAACGGGATTTAATCGGCCAGCCAAAAAAATCAAAAAATCGGGATTTATTCCCGACTTTTTCCACACTGGTTGTTGTTCTGGGCAGAGTACAGGAGGGTGTCTTGTGAAGTTTTCCAAGGCCAAGTACGATGCTTAAGGAGCCTTGTGTGGACAACGTAGATGGCATCCCAATTAGAGAATGAGATACAATGATTTGTGCAGGGATTTAGGGCCGTTGGGTGTGCCCTAAATAGACTGCTACATACACAGATCCAAAGGCGAGGAGGCAACAACAGAGAGTTGTAGATGTCATCTTGGTTAATGGTTGGATGCTAGCGGATGATGAGTCCTAGATTAGGATAGAGTTGAATCATTCTAAGAGCAAGTTCATCAATAATAGTGCATGTGTCAAGAGGAGCAACTGGAGGTTGCAGAGCGGAAGTATATTATTCCTCTTGAGTTGATGTGACTTGCAGGTGGATGGTGTCCTTGGGGAGGTAGATTTCAGGAGTCTGTTAGTAGCCATGTGGAAGGGTCTCCATAGGTGTTGGTGCCCTAACTAGGAGCAGATGCTACAATGAGGATTGGTCACTCGTGGTCTGTTGGAGGGCAGCGTGAGAGGGGACCAAGTGTGGACAGTGGATTGGGCATTTATGGTCTATTAGAGGATAGCGTGATAGTGCCCAAGTTAGAGCTCGGTGTGCACCATCTTCATGGACATAGGTGGTTGCTAGAGTGGAAGTTGTTGAGCTCAAGGTTTAATGAGCTAGAGGAGTAGTTAAGCAACCCTAGACTTGTGTGTGAAGAAGGACTTATATTGCAGATGATGGGCAGTCCTCTTAGCCCGTGTTCATTGTGGGAGATGGACATCTTGCAGTGATAGGTGGCAGCCCTTCGTGCTATGTTAGTATTCATTGGAGCAACACATGAAGACTATAGTGGGCTGAAGTTCTTGAGTAGTTGAGGAGCAGTAATGGGCAGATTGAGAGTTGTTCACAAACAAAGTTGTGAACAACTCAACAAGAGTCTTGATGTGTTGTGCCCTTGATGGACTAAGGCACAACTAGTGAGCAGATGGGATAGTCGAGGTTCAATGGCCAAATGGACTTGGATCATTGGTAGAGACAATGCTGCGGATCGGGAGCCGAAGGACAGGGCAAGCACAGGGTACGACCGAGGGGAGTTGTGAAGTTGAATACATCAACCAGAGGGTCAGAGTATCTTGTTGAGGGTAGATTGGTCGTCGATGGAATGACACCAAGCCCTAGTTTTGTATTCTTGTAGTAGTGGATGTATGAGGGTCATTATCCTTGGTACAGGAACCCTACGCTGTTGTATTATTTAGTTGGATTAATATAACGAAGTTGGGTTGAAAATTGTAAAAAGTTGTCTATATTTTGTGCACTAGTAGATTTACCGCTGTTTATATTCCGTTGGGCAAAGTAGCTTCATTGTGATTCTTGGTTTGGTAGCGTTAGAGATTTTAAGATTATATCTTAGCACTAGCGTCGTGGAAAAACAACATGGAATTAGAGCGTATATGAGCTACTTTGAGGGACAGTGAATCAGAATGTGCACAACGAAGCAACTCAGAGGGAGTTGTGGGTATCTAGATCATGGAGCTGAAGGTTCAACTGAAGACATGGATATGTGGTCTCGATAGGCTACATGGTGAGATGAGTTGGGAGTTCTGGTGGATCGGTGGTGAACTTGGTGCACTTCAGTATGTTGTCTGGCGGTTTGTAGATCGTGGAATTCTTATGTCTTGTCATGGATGGTTGGGACAACTCGAGGACTTCTTTAGCATGGTCGAGATCAGTATGATCGAGATTGCTTCATGTGATGGACTACATGTTGGCATGCTAGAGTCTTCATTGGATTGTGATGTTGCATATTTGAGATTGCATGGATTTGCACATATGGTATTTGATCTAGGAGGATGAGTGCTTGCAAGACTGAGCCAATGGAGATCAGGTAGGCTCAGAGGGAGTCTAGCGTTAGAGGGAACAACCCTATGGAGGTTTGGGATCTTCAGGTGTGATGAGACAGAGGCACCATCGAGATTGTCGGGTTCATTCTACAGAGTATGCTGCAATGATGGATGCCAGATGGGTACAGTCGCCGGATGATGATGGTTACTTCCTAGTCTTGGAAGTACCTCCCTCGCTAAGAGGGAGTGTTGATTTTTGTAGGTTGGGAGGTACTCCAAGCCTTGAGGATTGAGGGTTTGGAGGAAGGAGCTACACAAGTGGCCTTATGAGCTTGAAACACAAGCTTGGGGTTTTGCACCCATCAATGTTTGGGCCAAAACCGTGATGAGACTTTGACATGTGATGAATAGAGATGATAGAGGATGTTAAGACGAATCCAACACATCGAGAATCATCGAATTTCGAGTTCTCAAAGTGGAGTTATGAATTTTTGAAGTTTACATGTGGGTTTGTGCACCATAATACAGGTCGACCTTGTTGTTGGAAAACCCAAGAGTGGGCTAGATGTTGCACATGAGACATGTATAAATAAGAGTCGTTGGGAAGTCATTTAGACACATCCAAGGAGCATTGATCATCCAAGAAACCTCTGTGGTTTGATGCGGATTTGAGGAGTGTTTGGATAGGAGTATCTCTGTTTTTAGGGTAAAAATTTCTTCAAAAAGAAGCCGCAGATGTCTGAGGCTTGAAGGTGATAGCGTGGAAGCTTGGAGGCCTAACTCAAGACCAACATGACAGTGAAATTCCTGCCAGATCACACCATAAGATTGAGGTGAGTATTGAAGACTGTTTGGTGTATTTGTGTGTGGGTGTTGGCACTATTCTAGGCCGCAGGGATAGGCTGCTATAGCAGCACGTTGTGGAGGTTTGTTGAGAGGGCCAAGAGGGCCAAGAGGGCTAGAGAGCCCCTCTCCTAGCCGCAGACTTCGAGAGGAGGCCGCAACCCAAACAATGGTATCTTCTTGTGCTAGAGTCATTTTATGTTGCTGTTCTGGGTAGAGTACAGGAGGGTGTCTTTTGAAGTTTTTCAAAGCCAAGTACAGTGCTTAAGGAGTCTTGTGTGGACAACATAGATGGCAACCCAATTGGAGAAGGAGATACAATGATTTGTGTAGGGATTTAGGGTTGTTGGGTGTGCCCACCAAACTGCTACATACACAGATCCCAAGGCAAGGAAGCAGCAACAAAGAGTTGCAGATTTCGTCTTGGTTGATGGTTGCATGCTAGAGGATGATGAGTCCTAGAAGAGGACAAAGTTGAATCATCCTAAGACAAGTTCATCAATAGTAGTGTATGTGTCAAGAGGAGCAACAAGAGGTTACAAAGTAGAAGTATATTATTCCTCTTGAGTTGATGTGACTTGCAGGTGGATGGTGTCTTTGGAGAGGTAGATTTTGAGGAGTCCGTTAGCAACCATGTGGAAGGATCTCCATAGGTGTTGGATTCCCTAACTAGGAGCAGATGATACAACGAGGATTAGTCACTCGTGGTTTGTTGGAGGGCAGCGTGAGAGTGGACCAAGTGTGGATAGCGGATTGGGAATTTATGGTCTCTTGGAGGACAGCGTGATAGTGCCCAAGTTAGAGCTTAGTGTGCACCATCTTCATGGACCTAGGTGGTTGCTAGAGTGGTAGTTGTTGAGCTCAAGGTTTTATGAGCCAGAGGAGCAGTTGAGTAGCCCGAACTTGTGTGTGGAGAAGGACTTCTACAGCGGATGATGGGCAGTTCTCCTTGTGAAAATTCCTAAACCCAAAATCCCTACTGTAGCAAACTGATGTTACTTCTCCTACTTGTTAATCCATACAAGTTATTTACTGTGTTCTACGGTAAATATCGAAGTAAATACAACTGCAGTATTCACTATTTAAAATAATGTATAAACAAGAAACTAAACAGGAAAAAAAACAACACAATGACACCGTTATTTTTGGACAAAAGTCCTCGGAAAAACCCAATGCGGGAAAACCAATGCAACAACTCTGAGGGTTTTATTATTAAGCAGTAGTAAATTTGAATACAAACTCTGGATGCTTTGTTGGCTATCCAATACAGAGAATATCACTTAGCAGAAGAAATTAGTGAGATTACCTCACTCTACAATACAAGTCCCGGCGGATCCGGCAACTGAAACAAGTCTCCGACTACCTCTGTGCTGTCCCTATGCAATCATTGCGTGGGCCTGTGTCACTACCTCTGAGGAACTGCATCACTGCCTCTACTAGATCGATTTTCTCTTAGGAGCCTCGACTTCAGCCCTCCCGGCTCAGAACATTGAACTCCCAGCTAAATTTCGGACTTCTGCACTGAAGCCACTGCGCTGCTCTACATGAGCCCTTCGTGGCTCTGCGTCACACTCACTGGGCACTGTGCTGCCTCCTCTTCGACTTTCTCTGCCTCTCTGCTGTGTATTCTTGGCTCAGGGGAAGATTCTCCAACCAAAAACTATCTTTGCCTCTCTTTGCGTGATCACCACGAAATCACTGCGCTGTTCTAGCCTCAACAATTCGATCTCACTGATCAACTCTCGGTGGGTACTCCAAGTGCCCATCAAGCCTTTTGTAATAATCCTCTCGTTGATCAATCAACGACCCAGATTAGATTCTAATGAATGGCTAGGATCATGTTGACTTGATCTTCGTCTTCTTCTAGAAGTTTCACCCACAGTTTAGATTAATACCCATTAATTATTTTAATTTCCTAAGTTTAGACTTAGGGTCCCATTAAAAATAATGAATTATTTTAATAAAACTATCTCCGGGGGAATTTCCCAAAACGATTTCTGGGTATTGGAGAATGCAAGTGTCTAAGCCTCCCTACAAATTTTGAGACTTAGAGCACTTTCGATGCTACTAGAAATCAACACTCCCTCTTAGTGAGGAATGTGCTCTAGCAATGCAATTGCAACCTAATGAAGCATCACTCTGTGTTAAAATTGGCAACTAGGGCCAAACTTTATGTGGGTCACCTTATTCATGATTGATTATATTTTTCTTGGATTCCTCTCGTTGAGAGCTGTAGGATTGATCTAAAGATCATCCGATTCCCATAAGTATTTATGGAGATATGAATTTATTTAGATTATGGACTAAATGTCAAGATCGCCCAGCAACTTATTTAGGCTTAGAAGCCCAACAGACGCATCTATTCATCATCAACGTTTTGCATATAATTACAAGGAGTATTCTCCCCATTTGCACACTTCACTTCTCATCACATCTCTCTCTCTCCTGCGCAGAAAAAAGTCTCTTCTCTCTCCTGCGCATAAAAGACTCTTTTCTCACTCGTATGGAAGGAAGGACGCAGATTTTAGGGCTGCAACTGCAGATTGAAACTTTGACTAGTGTTGACCATCATTCTCTCTCTTTGGATTGCGCAGTAGGTGAAACTGACTCTCCTTGGAAGGCCACATTTTTTGGTGAAGGAATCAAGGTGATCCGACCACTAGTTTGACAAATATTGACTGCCCTAGTTTAGGGCTGATGTCGCTGATATAAATCAAAGTTTTGTACTATGTTCTCTCTGCTGAATTATTGAAGATAAAAGAAGATTTGAACAAAGGTTTTCCCCATATTGGGGTTTGTCCCTAGCTAGCCGCCACATCTTGTGTCTCGTCTTGGCTTGTTTTCTGTTGATCGTTTAAATGTTCTATCTGCACTTTACTTAATGTACATGTGATTGCTAATCTGTGGATAATAAAAGAAAGATAAGTAAGCTGCTCTAAGCATAGAACATACCATAAATTAACACTCTGTTCTATAACATTTCCTTTTGCACTGCTAATGTCTAACATCCTGTCCACCAACTATTGTGCAAATGTTGCATTTGTACTATTGTTGACCCTGCCACTGTCAACATTGCGTTCGTACTGCAACTCCCTCTTAATTCTGCATCCATGTTGCTGCTGGCATTGCCATTGGCAATTGCATCTGCATCAACAACGGAAAAGCATCCCAAATTACTGAACTGGTGTTCAGTATGATGCATCTTGCTGCTGCTAGTCTCTGCACTGACCCTCTGAATCTTCTGTGCTGCTGTTGACCTCTGCTATGTGCCATCTGCACTGCTGTCAACTTTGCTCTGCGCTGCTCAGTCTCTGGTGCTCCTAGCCATTGCAACTGTCACTCCTGCACTCTTTTGCACCAATTGGCACTGGTCTATCCTGCTACTACTGATCTGGGCTCCCGTAGCAAGGAATTGATCCGAGAGGTGGGCTCCTCAAGGATCCAGCCCATCTGTAGCTCTTTCGAACTAGAGCTCTAAATCAACCTAACTCCCTCCCGGAGGTATCTTGACTGTCATGGCAAACTCCTCTTCGATCGTTGTGGGAGCAGCCTTCGGATCACGCTTCTCATCTTTGTCATTCTTCCTAAGAGGACACTGTGTTGCGTAGTGACCCATTTCACCACACTTGAAGCATTTAATCTTCGAGATGTCCTTCTTCCGCCTCCGCTGCTTTTGCTGTCCCTTGGATGCGAGAGCTGCATTTTCTTCCTCCTCCTTGGGCTTCGACCCACTGTTGCTGCTTCCATCAAGTTTACACTTGACCAAATCTCTCCTAAGCTCCTCTTGCTTAAGAACTGCCCACATCTCATCCCAATTTGGCAAAGTCGCCTTGCCCAGGATACTCTGGACAAAGACTTGCCAATCTTCAGAAACAGAATTTAGGGCCAGTGTTACCATCTCGAACCCTTGAGGTGTAGACCCCACAGCTGCTAACTCATGAAGGGTCTCCTGAAGCTTTGTGAGGAACGAATCTATGTGTTCCCCCTTTTGCATCTGTATGGATCTCATCTTCTGCTCAAGGTACATTTTCCGCTGCTCGGAAGATCCTTGATACAACGTAGACAACACATCCCACATCTCCTTAGCAGTCCCTCTACTAGCGATGTGACAGACCACATGATCCTTCATTGCATCGAGGACCATTCTCTTTTTCTTCGCCATTTCTCCTGTGTACTTCTTGAGTGGATATGGATCCGCGTGCACAACCACCACGCTGTCAACGTAGGCCTTGAGAAAATGCTCATCTAGAAGGCACAACATCCTTGCCTTCCAGATTACATAGTTGGATGCCCCATCCGACCTGTCCTAATTTCTTAGTCCACTGGCTGCCATCTCTGCCAAATAGAAAGTCGAATGACCTCCTCTCTCCTCTGCGCTGCTACTGGGCTAGCCTACACACTCCCTGTTGGAGTCAGTAGATTTACTGCCCCTTGTTGTTGCTCAATTGATGAGAATTCAAACTTCTTGGTTGGAAGTCCTCTGAGGAAGAGTTCCCTCAACCGTGTCTCTCTCTTCCCTCTAACGTCTTTCTGCCCAGTGATTGCCTGCAAAAAACTGCGTCCCACCAAAAAATCCCTTTTCACTGAATCTTTTGCTGCACTGCTCCCTCTGCGGCTGACAAATGTTGAACTGGAAATCCTACCTCTCTATCGACTCACTTAGAGAGAGATTTACCACGAGAATCTAGCCCTCTTGGCCTGAACTACGTAATCCCTCCAGGGATTCGAATTGCTGCCTCTGTAGGAATTTCAAATTCCCTTCTTCCTTCAGCGTTGGGTCTTTTGGCTCTATTCTTCTTGCTTCACTTGTAGCTCTGACATCATGTGAAAATTCCTAAACCCGGAATCCCTACTGCAACAAACTGATGTTACTTTTCCTACTTGTTAATTCATACAAGTTATTTACTATGTTCTATGATAAGTATCGAAGTAAATACAATTGCACTATTCACTATTTAAAATAATATGCCGAAACAAGAAACTGAGCAGGGAAAAAATACAACACAATCACATTGTTATTTTTGGACAAAAGTCCCCAGAAAAACCCAATGCGGGAAAACCGGTGCAACAACTCTAAGGGTTTTATTATTAAGTAGTAGTGAATCTGAATACAAACTCTGGATGCTTTGTGGCTATCCAGTCAAGCGGGTCCAAATCCTTCTCCTCTATCACATCATCAGATGTAAATAGGCAATCCCTTAGCCTATCATCTTGGTGGACTTTGGTGCACAACCCTTTTGACTTTAGACAATGTTCAATTTTGTCCCTTTTTTGCATTGGGTTTGAAATTTCACTAATTTGGTGAAGGGGTGAGAGAGGTATTCGTACTTGGCCTATTGTCCATCAGATCTGTTATGTAAAAAATTAGTTAATTTTAGGTTATTATTTAATTTTAATTTTAATTAGACGAAAGGGCACGATCATAAGATCATGCCCTTTCCCAAAGGGTGCCCATGGTGGGATATAAGCCAGGCAACCCATTGTAAACAATCATCATTTGTAATTTATCTTATTATTAATAAAATATTTATATATCTATTTCTGTTTTGATAAGTTCTTCGCTTCATCTGGTATCAGAGCCATCGGTGGAATTACGCCACTGTTCATTCTGCTCATCGTTCCCTCACCTCCGCTGTCCACACCCAATTCCAATCCACTTGTTCCCTGCGTTCCTTTTGTGCCCTCTGCTGTTCAAACCCACACTTTTGGTCCACTGTTGCCTGCATCCCCAGCCCTTCGTCCCATTTCCCTGTGTTTCCTGTGCTCCATGTTTTTGTCCCTTCCACCAACTCGACCCTGCTCATAGTTGGTCACCGCCCTTGGTTCCACTTTGTCGTCGTCCCTATCAGTGCATTGACTGGCATTTCGTTGCTGCCCACACACCCTTCTCCGCCGCAAAAGATTCTCCCTGCTCCGCGCTGTAGTGTTTCGCTGTCATGTGAATCCATTCTGCCCCTGCGTCCAACTGTCTACATCCTCATCTATTCACTATCGACCAACGCATATTCCACTGAAGCGACACGCCTGTCAAACGAGAGGTTGTGGCTACGGGTTATTGCGTGGCTCTGCGGTTCGAAGGTGCGGGCAGGTGTCTGCCGTAAAAACTCAAAAAAAACGAAGAAAGGCGAATATTCAAACAAGGGACGTGACCATCCATTACAGTCTATACGTATACGTTATATATAAATACACATGAGTTATAATTTTATGTAGTTTTAATTATATATAGTTTTAATTATATAGTTATAATTACATATATAACGTTAATTTTATGAATTAATTTTTTTTTTTTTTAATTATCAAAAAAATATATTATTTTATTAAAAGTTTTAATTATATAGTTATAATACATATATAACATTAATTTTATGAATTTTTTTTTTTAAATTAACCAAAAAATAATATATTATTAATTAATAATAATATTTTTTGATTAATTAAAAATATATATATATATATATATATATATATATATATATATAAATATTAATTAAATTAAATTATTAAATTAATTAATTTAATTAAAAAAAAAAAAAAACAAAAAAACCTTAAGCTGGCAGATAAATACACACCCCCGCAAACCCGGTCGATGTCGCCAATGACAATGGCGGATTTCCAAAAAAAATTGGTTGACGTAGAGCATAAGATAAATAACAACCATGACGAGGTCAGTAAAAGATTAAATGAATACGAGATCAAGCTTGGGGAGCAAGCGGACAAAATAAAAAATCTTCAAGATACGACAAATCGAATAGAGATAAAGATGGAAAATCAACATGTCCAAACAGAAGTAAACATTAGAGATGCCTTAGCAATGCTGAAACTTCTGTGTAAAAAGTCGAATTGTACACCCGAAGAGCTACTAAAAGAAAGTGAAGAGAATCAAGAACACCTCTCATCAGATTCAACAAAATCAACAGATTCTCATGAAAAGGTTGAATGCCCAAAAAAATCAGCGACACCGCACCAAGAAGCAAGTAACACCGCCTTTACAAACAAGCAACTTTGGGATACCCTTACTAATCAACACCCTTTTTATTGCTCAACCATTAGCCACATACTAGAGGAGGGCAAAGGTCGAGATGCCTAAATTCGATGGAAACGAAAAAAACAATGTTGCATGGATAAATAAAGCAGAAGAATACTTTGAGATATATGATGTCACTGACAATGACGAAAAGCTCAGACATGCATCCATGAAAATGGAAGGAGAAGCATATAACTGGTATATGTGGTGGAAAAAAACAACACACGTCATTAGCTGGAGAAAATTTAAAGATGCCTTTTTTAAAAGATTCCAAGGTGTAAAAGAAGAAGAGTTCTTTTCAAAATTCATGAAATTACGACAAAAAGGAAGTGTGGATGAATACACTCGAGAATGGGAGACCTTAGTAACTCGAGTACCTGGGTTATCAGAATCTCGTTTAATTCAGTCATACATCTCGGGACTTAAAACCCATTTACAAGTAGAACTTGAGATGCATGACATTTCAACAATAGAAGTAGCAAGACGAAAAGCAAAAACAGTTGAAAAGAAATTCGAACAAATATTTTGGTCAAAAGCCAAAAGTACATATTCAAGACGAAGAACACCTCAGTATGCGGACGCAAAAAATACAAGATATGTTCCACCACATCGTCGTGAAGATGAAAAATCTAATGTGGAAGCACAAAGGATAAAGGAGGGTAAATGCAAGCGCTATGGTGACAAGTGGGACCCCAAACATAGGTGTGCAAAAGGGAAAGAACCAAAGAACCTATATAATTGTGAAGCAACCAATGATTCAAACAGTGAAGAGTCTGACATTGAAGAAACAGAAGATGCCCCAGAATTCTCACCAGAACTAGATGACGAAAGTATTCCCCAAGTGTCATTATCAGCTATGACAGGTATATCACAACCTCAGA
Source organism: Pinus taeda (assembly GCA_000404065.3). NCBI lineage: Eukaryota > Viridiplantae > Streptophyta > Pinopsida > Pinales > Pinaceae > Pinus > Pinus taeda. Next base: position 209,867 of record APFE030437367.1, on the reverse strand, counting down.
CTCTAAAGTTAAAGGGACACATAAAGAAGAACACCGTGGTGGTTCTCATTGACTCTGGTAGCACACACAATTTTTTGGATGCAACCATGGCCAAGAGACTCAATATCTTTTCATTTCCCTTACCAAACATGAAGGTAATGGTAGCAGACGGTAAGAGGATTGAAAAGGTGGGGAAATGCCACAAGGTTAAATTTCAAATTCAAGACTTCAATTTAGAGTCTTCATTTTTCACAGTACCGTTAGGAGGAGTAGATGTAGTCTTAGGTGTCCAGTGGTTACGAACTTTAGGTACTTATGCCGCTAACCACCAAGTACAATCTATAAAATTCAAATGGGGAGGTCAAAAGTACAAATTACATGGGTTCCAAGCACCAGAAAATCAAATTGTATCATCATCTCAAATGATGAAGATGATTCGAAGAGGAGCACCTGCTTATGTAGTACAATGTCATCAGTTAGAAATGTTATCTGCAAATATGACCAGTGAAGAGTCACTAGAGATACAAGATCTACTTAGGAAACATGAAAAAGTATTTCAAGACCTACCTCTAAAGATGCCACCTAATAGGGAAATTGAGCATACGATAGAAGTCAAGGCAGGATTAGACCCGGTCAACATCAAGCCATACCGGTATCCACCTCAACAAAAAACAGAAATCGAAAGATTAATCCAAGACCTCTTAAAGTGTGGAATCATCTCGAAAAGTAAAAGTCCTTACGCTGCTCCAGTGGTGTTGGTAAGGAAGAAAGATGGGTCATTTAGGCTATGTATTGACTATAGGGGACTAAACAAAATAACAATTAAAAACAAGTTTCCAATCCCCTTTATCGACGAAATGTTGGATGAGCTACATGGTGCGAGGTATTTCTCAAAATTGGACCTAAGATCAGGCTACTATCAAATTAGAATAAGATTAGAGGACATACCAAAAACGACATTCCAAACATACGAAGGTCACTATGAATTTAAAGTAATGCCGTTTGGACTAACCAATGCGCCAGCAACGTTTCAAGCAACTATGAATGAATTATTTCGCCCACATCTCAGGATGTTTGTATTAGTATTGACGATATTCTAATTTACAGTAAAACTTGGAAGGAGCACTTGCAACATTTGGATAAGGTTCTTACACTACTTAAAGAACACCAATTTTACGCAAAAAAATCCAAATGTACATTCGGAAAGGAAGAAGTAGAATACCTTGGACACATTATATCCCATGAAGGTGTAAAGGTGGAACCTAACAAAATCAAAGCTATAAAAGAATGGACCAAACCTGTTAATATATCCAAGCTAAGAGGATTCTTAGGTTTGACGGGATATTACCGAAGGTTTATTAAAAACTATGCCAATATAACTGCACCTCTAACAAATCTTTTAAAGAAGAATTAGTTTCTATGGGATGAGGAAGCAGGAAGGTGTTTCGAAAAATTAAAAGAAATTATGTCTAATGCTCCCGTATTAGTAACACCAGATTTTTCTAAACCATTTATCATTGAGTGTGATGCTTCTGGATTCGGTATAGGTGCAGTACTAATGCAACAAGGACATCCAATAGCTTTTGAAAGTAGGAAGCTCAACAAAAGAGAACGCCTCAAATCCACATACAACAAAGAAATGTTCGCTATCATGCACGCACTAGCTAAGTGGAGGCAATATCTTTTGGGAAGTAAGTTTTCTATTGGAACAAACCATAACAGTCTCCAACATCTCCTTCAACAAAAAAAACTTTCAGAAGAACAACAAAAATGGATTGAAAAAATTGCCACGTTTGACTTGGAAATACTACATAAAAGAGGTAAAGACAATGTAGTAGCAGATGCCTTATCCAGGAAAGATGAAGAACCAACACTACTTGCAATTTCAGTTGTTGTTCCTGAGTGGCTTAAAGAAATTCGAAGTGAGTATGCCAAGTATCCAGAAGTAACAACAATAATCAATAACTTTCCCCATAACTCAAAATTTGAGTGGAAGAATGATATCCTATGGTATAAGAGAAGAATATATCTAAATACAAATTCCAAGTTTAAGTTTAAGATACTCAAGGAATTACATGAGTCACCATCAGCTGGACACGTAGGATTCTTTAAGACTTACTACAATGCACGTCAATCCTTCTTTTGGAAGGGAATGAATCGTGATATTCAGAAGTATGTAGCAGAGTGTGACACATGTCGAAGGAATAAAAGCAAAAATATTACGACACCAGGATTACTTCACCCCTTAAACATTCCAAATCAGAAGTGGGAAGAAATCTCAATGGACTTTATCGAAGGATTACTAGTATCTGAAGGCAAGGACAAGATTTTCGTAGTACTCGACAGAATTACCAAATATGCTCACTTTATGGCAATAAAGAAGTCATACTCAGCAAAAGAAATCGCTGAAATATTTTGCAAAAATATATATAAGTTACACGGTTTTCCGAAAGTCATTGTGAGTGATAGAGATGCCAAGTTCAAAGGTAATTTCTGGAAGGAATTGTTTAACCATATAGGAACTTACCTAAATATGAGTTCCGCTTATCACCCTCAAACAGATGGCCAAACAGAGGTTGTCAATAAATGTTTGGAGACCCTACCTACATTGCTATGCTACAAAAAAACAAAATAAATGGGCTCAATGGTTACATCTTGCTGAATGGTGGTATAACTCCACCTATCATACATCAGCAAAAATGACGCCATTTCAAGCCCTATATGGGTATGAACCCCCGAAATGGAAAGTTCTAGCTATGGTCCAAACAAATCTACCTGCTGTTAAAGATCAATCAGAAGAAACCCAAAAAGTCGTCCAAATATTAAAAGAAAACCCGAATAATGCAAGGAATTGTATGAAGCAACAAGCAGACCGTAACAGAACCGACAAAGAGTTTGAAGTTGGAGAATGGGTATTTGTTAAGCTCCAACTAGACAAACAATTATCCTTAAAACAGAAAGGAAAAAACAAATTGGCACCAAAGTTTTATGGACCTTTTTAGATCAACAAAAAGATTAGCCAAGTTGTGTATGGTTTAAGCCTTCCAGAGACAAGTCGTGTTCACAATGTCTTCCACGTATCTTGCCTTAAAAGGGCACTAGGTAACAATCAAACAGCGCAAACAACACTTCCATCCCTAGATGATGAGGGAAGATTCATTTTAGAACCAGAAGGTATTTTGTCTACTAGAGAAAGAAAGCTTCGTTATCGTACTATCAAGGAATATCTGATCAAGTGGAAGGACTTGGCCGAAGAAGAAGCTTCTTGGGAGAATGAAGCATTTTGTCAACGACATCCGTCGTTACGTATGCTTTGAGGACAAAGCATTCTTTCGAGAGGAAGGCTATGTTATGTAAAAAATTAGTTAATTTTAGGTTATTATTTAATTTTATTTTAATTAGACGAAAGGGCACGATCATAAGATCATGCCCTTTCCCAAAGGGTGCCCATGGCGGTATATAAGCCAGGCAACCCATTGTAAACGATCATCATCTGTAATTTATCTTATTATTAATAAAATATTTATATATCTATTTTTGTGTTCATAAGTTCTTCGCTTTAAGATCCCATTGCCTTGTCTAGTCGATCGAGACGGGCTCATCGTTGGTTAATGGTGGTGTTGATTCTCATGGAGTTCACAGATATTCAGATGGACTAACTCCCTCCATTTAGATACTCCCTAAATGCTCGTGTCCGTCCTCTACCTCTCAAATAGGAGTTGAACTAGTTCATCAGGGATGACATATATAGACAGTTTATCTAGACTACTTGGGTTAACCCTCCAATTGGGGTATGTCCAAAGATGGCCTTCTATGTTGAGAACTTTTTGAAGCTAAGGGATTGCCACATTGTTTGATCATAATACACCCTTCACCATTGAATACATGACTTTCGCATCCCTCTAGGCTGCACCCTAATGGCCTGTGCACATCTAGTCTCTGCTGTAAGGATGATGATGCATTTGGTCCATCACCTTCCTCAATTGGGCTAATCTCTTATCGTTCCAACACATTCCACCCCAGAATTCCTGCATACTGAATCTTCCTTGAGCCATGGGTTTGTCTATGGCTTCCCCCGTCACTGTGCATACATGCCCAACACCTTCATGATCTTGCTAGCTTCCCCACAATTGGCGAAGATCATGCTCTGATACCACTGTAATATCCCAAATTGAAATTTAGAGCAAATAATAGATGCATGAACTAAACTACAACAATAAAAATTTGAACAAGAGCAGATATTAGAATACCTCAAAATTTGGGCAATAGTTCTGAGCCATTAATAAATAATGCATAGAAAATCAAGTACAATAAGATGAAATCCATAGAACCTGGGCTTGCTACAGCAAGCAATACAAAACCCAAGTGAGAATGTGTAGGATCAGGCGTTGGAAATTGGAATTAGCCCAAATCTGTAGCTCGAACTTGTCCAAAAACTCTGCTGCTGACTATTGAATGGAACTGGTCGTTCTGCTCAAAATAATGCTCGAAATGATTTAAAATTGCAGCTACGAACTCCTCTCCTCAAACCCGTAAATACCCAGAAAAGGTTTGGTCTATCTCCAGACCAAATTGAACCTACAAAGTGATGCAAATTTCCCAAATAACCAGTAATTTGCCCTGCTATAAGAATGAGGATTTCAGGCCCGAATATCGCTCGGAAATTATGTTAAATTAGCTAGAGACTCCTCTCAATAAACCCACAAAAACCCAGAAAGGGTTTGGGCCGAAACCACCAAACTTTGGTGACCCCCAACAAGTGCAAATTGCCCAATTTGGCTAGAAATGCTCCAGCCTCCATAGTATTGATACTGCTGAATTTAGCCCAAATCCACCATTGGAAATCTCTCCCAACTCTGGCTAAATTCTCCACTGAGAAATACCCCCTATCTCCGAACCTTATCTCTCCTCAACCTCTATTCCTCCAGCCCCTACGCAAGTTAGCCTAGGGACCCCCGTGCACCTCCAAAAATGTAGAATTTCGGCCCCAAGAATTCCCTGAAGCTCAGCCCTGCTAATCACCACAAAATCCCTGGACAAAATAATGGGAAACACCTGCAAATCCTTTGGTGTTCTGCTCCGCCGTAACTGATCTCCCCACAAGCAATTCGAACTATCTCTGTGTGCTGGAAGAAACACGCACTAGCTGAAATAACCTGCAAATATGCCCAATGGAAACTTTGAATTGAGCTCCCCAAATTTGCCTCACTAGGGAGACACTCAAAGTTCTCTGAAATGAGGGCAGAATTCCCCTCATAAATACCTTGTGCTGAACAACACGGGTTGTTTTGCCTAAGCAGCTCAAGAGAACTAGTGTTGAATTATCAAATGATCGAAAGATATCCAAATGAGAGCCTCCATGCTTTATTTATAATTGCTGCCCCCCTCTTTGGTGGTCCCCACTCTCCTCTAGTTTGCACCCCTTTTCTTTCTATCTCCTCCAAGAAGTGCGAATTGCTCCATTGGGTCGAATTTCCTTCTCTTGTGGCCCCTACATTCCATCAGAGCTGTAATTTTCCATTTCTCCTAAGTCCCATATGCTAAAAATGTCTCCAATGCCCAGATTGCAAAATTGTGCTATGCTTAGCACCTCTCCAATAGACTCGGTTAATCCCCTCAAATGAAAAATCAAAATTGGGGATATTACATACTAGCATAAGTAAAAAAACAGGTGTCATGACTCATAACAGAATATTGGAAATCAAAACATAGAAATTGTAGGGACCAAAGTCACAGTAACAGTATTGCCTTTATAGATGGCCAGCTGCTCTTCTTGTCTGGATTCTTAAAATCCTCAACCCTTTAATTTGTTGAGACTTTGTCCATCCAATTTGCTTTGACTCATGACAACTGATTGATCTAAAAAACAAGTCTACTGATTTACATCATATCAGTCTTGGAATTTTGCTTGCGGACAATTGCTGCTCGACTTTCTGAATATGCTTTAAAAAGTTCCGTGCTCTAAAACAAAATCGAGTGGCCCCATCTGAACTTGCTCAACAAAACATTTGCTGTTTCTTCCTGTCCACATATCAGCAATGCTGCAGCTAATGGCTCCATGCATGATAGCTTGAATGATTGACCAGAGTTCACTTAATTTGCTGCTCTAAGGTATCGTAAAATGTAAGGAACTTTTTATGGCATCCTATCCAAAATACTGCAATCCAAACCGAGTAACACCCATCAGCAAAGTCTGTAATAGGCTATAGCAAATATCAAATGCCTGAAACTGCTGCAAGGATAACGCTTGTAACCCAAGGGTGTAAATCAGGCATTAACAGGAGAGAAAACCTTTCTTGTGAGAATGAGGGAACTTGTCAACTGAGGAAAACAGGAGAGCAGAAACAGGAGAAAAGAACAACCTGGATGTCAGAAGTAGATGATACCGCAGAGAGTTTTTTATGTTTGTGTAGTGGAATATCGCTATTTGAAGCTTCTTTTTTCCAAAACATGTTTTCTTGATTTCTGATAGAAGTTTCATTGCTCACTTTTTCCCTTATCTTGTGTGGCTTCTCTGTTTTCTATCGTTTATCACTTTCTTACCATTTGGTATAAATGTCTACTTAAAGCTTCCAGCCAACATTGGAACGCAGCTTTTCTGGTTGCCAAGAGCCCATTACGTGCCATTTACCATTTGATGTTTCCTTGTTCTTCGGGATACATAGCTTCTTGTCAATAGAATATTATGCTCCATGGTGTGTTTTCTAGTATATAGATGACTTTTGACATGGATGGTCCACCATTAACTGTTACTCACTGCAGAACAATGCATGAACTATATTTTAACATTTATTATACGTAAATTACTGAAATAGATGATGAATAAATTTTATGTCTTGAACAGCCAAGCTACCATTTAAAATTGGAAGTAGTTCTTGGTTTATGCTATCTTTCTGTCAAGGTTAATTTATTCTTTGTTTACTGGATTTCTGAATGGATAGGTGGTTTGCCAGTTTGCACCTCCTATATTTGTGTGAGTAAAGATAATTTTGAATTTGCACTAGGCCTTTGTTCTATTCTTTTGAAACAAATTGTAGATATAAATTACTAATCTAGGAGCATGAACAGCGTGAGAACCTTTTAGGGACCCCCAAATGGAGCTACTGTTTAAAAAATGAAACTATGGGGAAAATTATATGTACATACAATATATTTTACAAGAAGGATGCTGTTTAAAATCCGGTTTGTTTCCACGAATAAGTGATTTTAATGAATTTTGTCATTCAGTGTTATCTTACAACTCATAGCACATACCACATGTTAGTAATCTAGATAGATTGCATTTTCCATGTGGGAAGTGTTTCTTTGTGTTCTCAAGGTTCTCTTCACGCTTATGCATTTTGACAACCAATAATATGCTCTCTGTGCTCTGCAAAATATATTTCTGTTTGCTCCTGCCTTTCCCTTATTCTTATGTTTGACATTTTAGCTGGTGAGGAATAGGTTTGATGTTAACACAAGTTGTCTTCTTCTACATGTTTTAGCTGCCTTTTGCATTCATGTAGTCTTGAAACTTTTTCTTTGATTTGTGACATAATCAAAATCTATTCATTGTTGCTTCTGGTTTTGTCATTTATCCATAAATGACTAGAGGAGAAGAGAAGAAGAACACTAATTCTGCCCTAGCATGGTCTTTTCTTAGATTAAAGCAGATCAGAGCAGGAGTAGTTGGGTATCCCAATGTTGGAAAGTCATCACTAATCAACCGACTACTTAAGCGAAGGATTTGTGAAGCAGCACCTAGACCAGGGGTCACTCGGGAATTGAAGTGAGTTTTTCCATATTTTGACCTGCATAGAGAATAATTGCAATAATATTATGTTCACTCCCTTGCACAGCCTGCTTTTTACATGCATGCATGATCCATTAGTATATTGATATTTAATCATTCTGGCATTACTATAGTAGCATATCCCTATGGTTGGATGTTGTTCTACATTAGCTACTATAATTCTCCACATTAATCATTACTCCACTCTGGTAGTTTCAGATCACTATATTCACTATCAAGGATATTCTGTTCTTTTATCAGTTGTAAATACTTCCTTTTCTCGGTACAAGGGATGTGAAGATAACTTCCCACCTCTTTTGAATGATTTACTCACTTTTCTTTTTGTCTAAAGGTGGGTGCGAATTGGGCAAGACCTAGATTTATTAGATTCCCCTGGTATATTGCCAATGCGGTTTAGTGATCAGGCTGCTGCAACAAAGCTTGCAATCTGTGATGACATAGGAGAAAGATCATATGAGATTGATGGTGTAGCTGCTATTCTCATAGAGATACTAAAGCGACTTCCTTCTGCAGGTACCTTATCTTGCTGTGTGTTTTTTAATTTGTGATAAAGTTCATTTTCACATGAAGAAATATTTGTGAGAGAGAGAGAGAGAGAGAGAATAGGATTTTATTAAAATGTCCACAAGGCTAAATAACCTATGGGTTGTGGCAGCTTACTTTTCATTGCGAATTAAGAGAACAGAAATGTGAGGAAGAGACAATATCCAATAGGCAGATATCAGTAAATTGTTGCATTATTGATCTGGTAGTGCCCCTAGAGGTGGGTCACCTACTTTGGTTGGATTGGTTCTTGGCACCCTGTTTCTGAAGTGCGTCAAACTTAATGCTCCTTTTGCCTCCCCCATACTATGGCTCCCGAAGCATCAAACTTGATGCTTCTTTTGCCTCCCCCATACTATGGCTCCCGAATTGTTGCTTCCCAACTCGTGTCTTCTAATCTTTTCCCCTTTCTCATGTGGCTATATGCCTCATGAAGTAGGAAGTGTTGCTCAATCATCACCTCTCCTTTACCACAAACTCAACACTGTAGACTTGACACATTTTTCTTTGCATTCCTCTTTTGGTTTATTATCTTATGGTGTCACATCTTAACCTATGTGATCTTGTGCTTAGTTGGGCAGTGTGCCAATATATGTTTTTCTATCTGTTATTGCAAAATCTAGTACACCTGTATGATGTACAGTCCCAAATATAAAGGGGCTAGTTTTGTGCACTCAGGAAGGCTACCCATTATCGCCACAGTATCCCTTCCTCACACATTTAGTTGTCTCTTGTCCACTTCAAGAGGGGATTTTTTAAATATAGAATTGCTAAGGCTATAGAGTGGAGGCTCAAGTTGATTGTGTGAAGAGTAAGTTTAAGCAAAATGAATGATTGTTGTAAAAGTGGAACAAATCAGTGGTGTGGGTAAGGAAATATGAAAGTTGAAACTCCAAGATCAAGTGCCTAATCACACGTTGGGCAAATGGAATCATGGGAGCTGTAGGGGGTTCTAAATTTGGAAAATTAGGAAATTACTTCTAACATTGCAGACAATGAAATTTAGGATCAGAACTTATTAATTAATTCATTATAAATACCTGTTTTTTTCGAATTTGATGTCGATCCCATGCTGTCCTGGCTCCAATTTCGCTCTTGACCAAGACCTCCCTGCCAAACTGGGCACAATCCTTGGTACCCAGCTTCAAAATACTTCGCAATTGAAGTACTCTGGCCCCCGTGCCCAAAAGTTTCAAGAACAATTGCTCAAATCTCCAATTCTCAATTCTAATCTCTCAGCTCAGCATTTCAATCTTCAGTTCAGAATTTCCCTCTCTATTCTCCCCCCTCGACCTCTTTGTTTACATGGATAAATAAGTCTTCTTAGGCGGTCGCCGTCTCATCCACCGCCCTCCCCAAATTGTTATTTGCTTAGTCATATATTTACGTGTAACCTCCAAGTGATTATTCATATATGTGATTATATATTTGGAAGGTGGTTGTTATGTTAAATACATAATTTTAACTTTTAAATTTTTAATTATATTATTTTAATTCAATGAATAGTTATACCTAGGTATATTATCAAGTGTTTGTTACATTAAATAATTAATTTTAACTTTTAACATTTTAATTATAATATTTAAATTAAAATGAATATTTGCACATATTTACATTAACAGGATTGGAAGTGTAAATTTTATTTAATAACTTTATAACTACGAAAATATTTTAATATGTATATTTTGAGAGTGTCGAATTTTAGGCAATATTTCCGTTCTTAATGATTTTAGGTACTTAATCCCTTTCTCCTTCATTTAAACATTTTCATAATTATTTAATAAGTATACTAGCGTAAGACATGCGATGTATGCATATGTAGCTATATGCATATATCGTATGTTTACTAATACCTTTTTGCTTATAAATCCAAAATGGGTCATTGCAGGAACATAAGTCAAAGAGGGAAAATGCATGAGATTGTAATGCAATAGGGGCTGCTATGCATACAACAAATCAGTCTTAGCTTGCTGATTTTATAAAAGAAAACTATCTTGGAAGGCTATAGAAGCAAATGTCATGAATGTGAGGTTATGTTAATCTAGCAAAAATTTGGGCTTATTATCTGGTAGAATATATAACAACAATATAAATAAGAGGATTGAAACCTCACATTACTCTATCCAAAATGAAACATGGTTCATTATAAAGGTAATCACAACATGCTACAAGGGTTTCCTAATATAAAATCAGCACATAAAATGTAAGTGTTCAACAAAGCCTCACATCCAATGAACATATAGCTCTGATTCTCCATTAGGCTCCAAGCATGTGGTATACAAATGAAATCCATGGGCAGATCTCCTCAATCCCCAAATTCTCAACCTCCAAATGAGGGAGAGAGAAAACCCTTAAATAGGTTTGTGTTTAACTCGTCTTACAATAAAAAAAACAATTGTTTTCCTCTAACTAACTCCATGAGAAATTTCAACAATAATAAATTAATGAGCTAGTTAGGAAGCACTACCAAAAATAGCCATGAAGAGAGCAACCTCCACAAATTCATTGACCCACATCAAAGATGTGCAATAATCACTATGGATTGATTCATTCAAAATACAAGATGTAATATGAGTGAAGAGGATTGATGTGACTCCATAATCCTTTATGGCATTAATGTATAAAGAAAAGGTCGTATCATCCACATGCATCCATACATCCCCATCATGCTTGCCTTTATCAAATGATGATGGCTCTAAGATTCAATAACTAGCCCTTTGATTATAGTATTTATCCTGCATAACACGTAAGCGATGTGCCACCAAAGAGAAATCAAGGAATGTTTGTCCCATGAAGAAAATCTTACCTCATAAAAGATGTCTTTGCAACATAGAAAATGGCTATATGATGTTGAGATTTGTAGCTTGGAATGTATTTCTAGTCTTGTGTTTTGACTAAAAGGACACCTTGATTTGCCTCGTTAGGAGCTTGCATGCGGCATGCAAAATGTGCAAGTGAGTTGCATGCATTAGATGTGCATGTAAGGCAAGCTAGATTTATGACTTGTATTTGAGTTAAAGTAGAGAAAGCTAAAGATAGGATAGTGAACTAATGTCACTTATCTTCAATTAACTTGACGAGCTAATTTTGGCCATCAATTGTAGCTTAGGAAAGTTATAAATTGAGCCTAAAGTGAGGAGCTAAGACACAATAACAACACAAGATTGAGAGAGGCTTCTCAGTGAGAGTCTGCTGGGTCTGAGAGAGTGTAGTGAGGTTGGTGATCAATTTTGTATTTTCTCATTTGGGCCATTATCCTAGGACAAGAGCCCAAGTAAGTTCTGTGATTAATTTATAGAGGAATTGTTTATTGGACATAAATCTATTTATGTGTATGTGATTCAGATTGACTAATTTTGCTTTCGCTAAATACTTTTGGTTAGGAACTTAGCCGTGTGTTCGTTTAGTTAATAATCGTTGTGAACCAAATACCGGGTGTTGGGTTCGAGAAAGTCTAACATGGTGTCAGAGCTCAAACCAAAACAAGAAGATGGTGTTGAAGGAAAAATTGAGAAATGCCAAGATGTCCAAAATTGACACAGTTGCATCATACCTAACTAGGAATAAGATCACTCAAATTAGAGATGATTTGGTGGCAGTGGGGCAAACTATTGATAGTGAAGTTGGTCAGATCAACTTTGAGTGGCTTTCCTTCAAAGTGGGATGTCTTTTTTTGATGGGATTGAGGGAGAAGCTACAAATACTGAGATGGGCTTGGAGACAAATTCCCGTGGAGGAGGTTCTTCCAGAAGGACCTCCCTTGCTAAGAGGGAGTGTTGAGCTTTGTAGCTTGGAAGGTGCTTCTAGTCTTTTGTCTTGACTAGAAGGATCTTGATTGACCTCATTAGGAGCTTGCATGCGACATGCAGAGTGTGCAAGTGAGTCGCACACATGTTGATGTGTTGCATATGACATGCATGAGATGTGCATGTAAGGAAAGTTAAATTTATGACTTGTACTTAAGTTAAAGTAGAGAAAGCTAAAGATATGATAGTTAACTAAAGTAATGTCACGTATGTCCAATTAACTTGACGAGCTAATTTTGGTTGTAAATTTTAGCTTAAGAAAGTTATGAATTGAGCCTAGAGTGAGGAGCTAAGACACAACAACAACACAAGATTGAGACAAGCTTCTCAGTGAGTGTGTGCTAGGTCTGAAAGAGTGCAGTGAGTTTGGTGATTAGTTTTGTTTTTTCTTAGTTGGGCCATTATCCTAGGATGAGAGCCTAAGTAAGTTCCATGATTAATTTATTAATGAGGAACTGTTGATTGGGTAGAAATATGTTTATGTGTATGTGATTCAAATTATGTAATTTTGCTTCCACTAAATATATTTGGATAGGGACTTAGTCGTGTATTCATTCAGTTAATAATTGCCGTGAACTGAATATGGGGTGCTAGGTTCAAGAAAGTCTAACATATGATGCTACCCTATTGTGCATGTGAAGAAGAGGACCTTGGCCATTAGAACTATTAAAATTTTTGATCAAGAATACCTTAATCAAGAGATGCAACATCTCTTTGTAGTATTCAAGAGCAATGGCTACTTGTTAAACCCAATAATACTTCTTGCTATTAAAGGGTTAAGATTCAATGTGTAATATACCTTAGGGGGAATTACCTTTAGGGTTGATAAGAGCACATGGAAAGATTTGTGTTCTAACTAGTATCATAGTATTCTTTCAAATTTTGGAAACAAAGGTAATATTGAATGCAATAAATAGTGTAACCAATATTTAATTTGTAATGTCCCCAATTGATTAGTTGCCCATGGGAGGATGGAATAACGTATCCAATTCTGTAGGCTATAGTCTTGATAAAGGGGGAAAACCTAATTATCCAATGTTTGGGGCAACATTGGGCAAATTTTGGGTCGACTGGGGAAAAAGCGCCCAAATAACATGAGAGTGAACCCCATGAGAAAATTTATAAATAAAGGGGAGTTGGAATCATTTTGGATCATCAATTTGGTTTAGAATATCTCTGATTTTCTTTAGCCCGAGGCTCTGAGGGTTTTAAGACCCCTTCTTTTGATTAGCTTTAGTGGAGGTGATCCCACCCTATCTAATCCTTTTGTCTAGTTTCGGTGGAGCAAATCCCACCCTACCTAGACACCACATCTTTTCTTGTTCTGGAACAACATAGAAATTGGCGCAACCCTGACTTGATTTGGAGGATTGTTTGGTTATTAATTTCTCTTAGAAGGATCCGAATTACGACACACAAAGCCCTAAATCTGTTACGAGTACCTTTCATGGAAGTCCACTAAGAAAATTCGTGGCTCTCCTTATTTGCATTTCTAGGCAGCAAAGGTTGTTCTCAGTTACTAAATCTCTAATCTGTCCACTGCAAAAAAGAGTGAGGGTTTGGTCACTACTGCAACAAGTTTCGGGTTTGTCATGAGGCCACAGGACCACAACTATAGGGCTAGTCACATGGCCGTAGGCCACAACTGTAGGGCCAATTCTGGCCACAAGGTTTCAAGAGGCAAATTTTCGGATACTCTACGGAAGCGAATTAGGGCCGTTGATGGCAACAGAGGTTTGAAGTTCCGGTGATGGTGAATTAAATAAATATTCGACCAATAGTAAGACTAAGTTCAGTGGTTATTTAATCAATTGGTAGTTAGTGGAAGATTGTTGTGAAAATACATTTATGATTTAGCACTCTTGAATTGTACTGGTGGTTTTGGGTGGAATCAATCCATAACGTTTTGGGCAACCAACCCTAGCTATTTGTGGTTTATAGCTATCAATAATATGGAATAGTAGAATAGTTGAAATACTGCCATAACTATATTGTGCAACAGTTTTGAATTCATTGTTCATTGGGGTGTCCTAGACTATTGAAGTATGGTTGAAGGATTATACTACTGTTGAAAAGTTATATCTGTGTATTACATAGAATTGATGCACATTGTTATACAAATAAACCATCATGTTTTGTGTTGAAGTATTGGGAACCCTAGACTAGGGCTAAAATTACCTTAGGACATTACATAATTCCATCAAAGACTCATACACATGAAGCCAATTCAACAATACATAATTAAAACCCACAGTCCTTCCAATATTCACAATAATTGCTAGCAAACCCTACAATCCTAATACCATTGGTTTGACCTTATAGCCTACCTCAGTAATCAACCAGACTTTCCTTTGTATTGCTACAATCAATTCATACACACTTTGTCTTGCCACTGATCATGCCACAGAAATGTTTGCTACTGCAAAACAAACCTCAAGGACATCTCGCCATCACAAACCCAACTTAAGAATGATTCTGTTGTCATAAATATAATCAACTACCAAATAATTGCTATATAGGGTCTACGACCTTCAACATGGCCTCAAGGGGTATTCTACCCCCCAAAATTTGACCTTAATGGTGTGTCATTGCCATAAGGAATCCTCTAGGAGTAGCCCACAACCATAGTAGGGTCTATTCAATCCCTCACTGTCACAGAGGGGTCCTTCAAGGGTGATCCATTGTCACAATTGAGCCTAAAAAGCCCCTTGTTGCCTTAGATCTAGCTCAGGAAACTTCACTGCTAAAGATTTAGCCCCAAAAATTGATGTGTTGTCACATGAAACCACCCTCAAGATGGGCCGCTGCCTTAGAACCTTCACTACTTCAGTTCTAGCCTCAAAAACCTTCTTTGCTTCAGTCCTCGCCTCAGAATCCTTCGCTATCGTAAGATAGATGAATGTTTCTTCAAAAATGATTCTAAACAGAGTACAGAGGAAGGATTGGCTAGGTTGGAATCTTTCACCACCGAAACCAATCAAAGAAAAGGGGTCTTAAAACCCTCCAAGAGCCTCAACTCAAAAAATCAGAAAGATTTGCAATCCATGATGATCAAAACGAATCTCCTCTCTCCTTTTTATAGTTTTCCTTTGGGTTCTTCCCTCCTAATTTGAATTTGAGTGGCTAACAATTTTCCCTCCATTTGCCTGGAACTTGGCTTTTATTGCAAGTTTTCCTCCATTTGTGCCATATCTAATGCTACCCTAATGACATTAAATAATGGGTTTCATTCAAAATTTAGCAGACTTATCAGTTTTTCAGGATTTCAGGATTGAGGGGATTGCAATGTTTCCATTGGATTTTGTCATGTATTAGGGTATGGAACTCTTATTTAATCAAGAGCACCAATCCCTCTATGTACCTTGATGTTAGTGACATTGGTTGTGGAACTCCTCTATCATGACCCTCCTAAAAATGTATGCATCACTCAAACAAAATCTTGACTTGACATGCTATGCTTTTTCTATCTTATGTTAATGCTTAGAGGGTGATATTAATGACAAAGATCCCTATACAGATCCAAAGGGAATGACAAAGATACCTCTGGATATTAATGCTTAGAGGGTGATATTAATGGCAAGATCCTCATTTTCCAACAAGACTAAAAAATTAGACATTTCTCGTGGCGGCAAGTGGCCCAAGCATTAGCATTAGCAATAGCAATAGATAATAGATTTACTTGTCTTTTCTAGTTTCTAGTAGTTTTTATAACTATTGACTCTTTCATAGTTATTATGATATTTTTTGTAAACAATATATGACAATTTAAGTTTGAAGTTTGAAGTTGGCAATTATAACTCATTAGTAATGAATTATGAATATGATGCTTCGTGAAAGTTGAAAGTTGTTTCATTTCATTTCATTTTATAGCATTTAATTTCATGTTAGATATTATTTGTTGTAATGGTTACACTTAGCTTACAAGTACAACTCTGGTGATCAATGATGATAAATGTTATATATTGAATTTTGAAAGGTTGAAACTTTAAGATTGATGAATCGTGAGACTCAATATGCTGTATGTTACTATGTTACTAACTTGTGGACATGGTTGATGAAGATTATAGCTTCTAGATGATTGTTGTTATATGGTTCAATCTATGTTTTTTTATATCTAATTCATCATTGTACATGCTTTTGTTGACATATATGCATCAAAATATAAAAAAATATATATTATATAAAAAATGCTCCCAGAATCACTCCCAAACCGGGAGTTTCTGAAAATGTCGCTCTCGCTCCCACTCTTGCTCCTGCTCCCAGAATCACTCCCAAACCGGGAGTTTCTGAAAATGTCGCTCTCGCTCCCACTCTTGCTCCCTCTCCCAAGTAACCTTGTTTCTAGGCATTATCGTTTATTAGAGTTCTTCTCATATTCAGTATCATCAGTTTCCAGGAAACTGCTATTTTGGGCACTTTTGCTTTTTTTAGTATCCAAGCATCAAGGGCTTGCACCATAGACTTGACTACATTTTCTTGATCCTCGTGAAAAAGCGAGTCCATTGGGATTGTTTTTACGTGAATATGAGATGACACATTTCCCTCTGCTTCTTTTCTTTTTGCCTTTTTGTAATTATGGGCCAATGCTTCATTTGGCCAAAGTTTTATTTCCCACTTTATGCTTTGTTGGGAAGAGTGTTGATTTTAGGCACGCCTATAATTGATAAATATATGTATTTGATAGGTACAAGTCCTAGTCATAGCGATTGAGGCATGGTTTGAGTTTTCTTTGTCATGGTTTGTGTCTTGAGTTGACACTTGGTGTGGATCTAAATCATGTCTTTGGGTAAATTTCCATGTATTATGAACTTGAAGTCATAAGTTGTAAGGTGGTTGATTTATTAAATCCTCATTTAATCTACTTCATCACATGAAAAAGGGGTCGAATTACTTTAGTGTGAGTTGGGAGCTTTTATTAAAGGTTGTTTTGAGTGAAGCTAGTAAAAAGTGTGATGTTTCCATTCAATGAACGAGGTAAGAAAAATATATTTTCTACTGTTGCTAAACAATTGAGCTAAGATATTTGTTTGACCTTATTCTTTCAAGATCTAATTATTCTTCTGGCAAAAATATTTTCTTAGTAGTTGTTGTAGCGACTGCAACACCCTCCAAAATTTTGCCCTGCATCCAATTTCAGAGCCTTCGGTTTTCCTTGATGTTTGTAAACAGTCGGGCTCATCTCGTGAGCTTGTGTTGAGTCTTTGCACCCTTCTTGCTTGACAGTTCAACGAGCATATTTTAGCATGTTGGTCACAATGTCATGCTTGCAGCCATGTTCTGGCTATGCACAAAGTCTATCTTCGTGTGTACAAGTTGTATTCGCTATGTAAGCATCTGTCGCACTCACACACGAAGTTGTATGCAATGTCGCGCAAGTGTCGTCATGGTCGTTCAACGATCCATCACAAGTGTCGCACTTGTCGCTCGCACCCATCGGTCAGTCACACTGAGTGTATGTTATCTTGATGGTTCGAGGTGTCTTGTCGTCAAGTCATGTCGAGTCTGTGTTCGCAAGGTCATGCATGCACGAAGTCACTTGTGCACACACTTAGTCATTTTTGTCGAAACTCTGTTGACTGGGCCACCCTCCAACAACCGGAACTTTGTTGAGTTGCATTGCGCAGTCTTAGCCGTCAGTGAACATGTAATGCTGCCCAGAATTGCGTAGAGCTTGAGGCTGCCTCCCAGGCAGTCTGCACTATGCAATCCTCGAGTCGACTTGACCGACTTTTACCCAGGAGAGCGCAAAAATTTCTCAGCAAGCCATCTCAATCAGCACTGCCCGCAAGCAAAACCACCAAGCTTCCAATTGGTCAACCAGAGAGTTTGATCAGGAAGTGACCCCGGGCCTCACTCCAAAACATTATGCAAAAGCTGCCAAGCATGCTTGCTTCCGCTGACTGAAGAAACTGCGCAAACATGCTGGACAGACACTCGCTGCCTGTCACTGCACTGCCTTAAAAAATTGCGCAGTTTTTCCAGCCAGTCACCCTCTCAGCCGACCTCTTGCTCCTCCTGAAATCTGCGCAGTTTTCATGAGTAGTCCCCCAATTGCCCAACGTCCCACTCAGCCTAGGAACTGCATAGGGATGTCCTGTAGGACAACCTCCCAGCTTTGCGCAGTTTTTGCCAGCAGCCTCTCGTAGCCCGCTGCCAGCCTCCCTGTAGAAATTGCACAGGTTTCACTGCCAGTCTCCCCTTGTTGCCTGCACCGTCTCCCTGAAAAAATTGCACAGATCTGTCCTCCAACCGAGCCAGATCCCGCAGACAGTCACTGCCGATCCGGATTGCGCATCTCAGCCTTGTAGTGACCTTTGCACAATTTTCATGGACAGTGCCCGGAGCCCGCATCCTGGCTTGAAATGTGCCTTGTGCAGTTTCAGAGTCTTGTCCTCTCTCTTGGTCACTTGCATTTGAAAGTGAAAAACGATGCATCATGGTAGACTAAGAGATTTCCGGATTTGATGTCGTCTCGTCATGAGTGATTGCAGATACAGGCACATGGATGAGAGATGGCACAATGATTAACGGGATGAACAAGGAGCGCATGCAAGGAGACTTGTTCGCGAACGAATGAACACATGGAGCATGCCAAGCACAAGCAAAGGAGAGACATGCACGTGCAACATCAAGCGAACACCAATACCATCGAAGACTCTGCACACCAAGAGCACATTCATCACTCAGCAGCAATGCAACTCGAAATGGACACCACTAGCAACATGAACATACCAGCTCTATCGTGTCGAGTCATATCATGAGTCATCTCGGCCACATCACTACTGTGGGCCATACTGTTGTAATCAATGTAATGTAACGTGGAAGTCCAAGAGACCCACATGCAAATCTGAAGAGTCATGTAAAGTTGAAGAGTCATGTAAGTCAAACAGTCATGAGGGAAGTTGAACAGTCACAAGGCCCAGTTTCACCCTTGGCTATAAATACCCCTCATTTGTACATGCAAAAGACTTTTCACCTTGGCTCTTCCCACATAGCCTTGAGATTCTGAAGTCTTTTCTTTGAGGAGGGAGCAATGGCTCCAAAGCCCCGCTATCGAGGTTAGTGATGTAATGGTGCACCGATGTGTCTTGGAACTTTCGCTTAATTCAGAAGCCTGATAATAGGCCAGCACGTTTTCACACATGTATTGAATTTGTTTATAAGACTATTTTTTGGACACTTGTAACGCGTGTTGCTTTAACCTATATTAAGATAGTTGAACTGTTTCGGTTCTCCTAATACATATGCTTACGAAAATGTGTTGTATAAGTTGTTAACGTTGTCTTGCCCATGTGGGCTATCCTACCAGACACTTCACAGAACCATTCTCATAAATTTGTTATAACGACTGTTGCACTTGTGTGGAATACTCCGTTGGGTGTTGTACGTGCTATCCGTTCACTATGTGTTTGTGATTGCCGCATCCGTTTGGACTACTTCGCCGGAAGCTGCGCATGTCTTGCTGTGTTGTGTGTCTCTGACAGAGTTGGGATTATTCCGTTTCGACTTGAGACTTACTTCCACCCTCTCCCTTTGCGGTGAAAGAACCTTAACACAAGTAACACTAAGCACTCACCAGGCACGCGGATCTCACTGTTTGAAAGAAAAGCAGACCACTCTCATGTGCTGACAAACAAGAGCTAAGACAAACCTTTAAGACAATGGCAATTGGGCCATCATACCGGATGGGACTCCTACACCAAACATGTGAGGTCTAGTTGGGACTTCATACTGGGGAGATCCCCTGAATGTTGGCGGGTCCAGCATTGTCAACATTTCTGGCGCTAGGAGGAGGGCCGCCAGTTGTTTATGGCTGAATGTCCTCTCACCCACACTCATCAATCATCTGGTCAAGGCAGTAATTGCTAGTCCCTCTTACCCATGCGCAACTTTGAAGTTGGTTCCTCCTCACCTCCCAGACATGAACACTTAATTTCGTATCAGCACCTCCTCTCTGTCCGTCCCATCACTCGTCAGTTCGCGAAAGCAATGAGACTGATCCTAGGAATACAAGATCTTCCATACACATCAAGAAAGCCAAAGACCACTCCCACAGGAGTTGTTGTATCATTAGTGGAAGAAGCAGTTCTTGCCATACTCGAAGGTCTGGCAGACGCTGTTGAGAACGGAGAGGAACCTCCAGTCTTCCAACAAGGAGAACAAGACACCCTCGTGATCTTGGGCTCAAACTCCGATACAAGAGGCGGAGGCAGAGACAAATCAATAGACTCAGAGCCAGAACTGTCAGATTCTGAAGAAGAGGAGGAGGACGAAGAAGAAGACATGGCTAAGCAAAACTTGGAATGGATGACTCAGGGACCATTGGCTCTCCTGGGTGCTTTGCACAGGATGTTAAAGCGTTCGGAGAGAATTCTCACCAAGTATGACCCTGACAGAGCAGTGAAGGAAGAAGACCACTTGGATAACTTCTACCTACAACTGCAAACACTCGAGGTAGAGTACATCGACATTGCATGCAGACTGTTTTTGTGTACCTTGGATGGCTACGCAACAGTATGGTATCACAACCTTCCTATCAACTCCATCCATAACTGGGGTATGTTCAAACGCATGTTTCTGGAAAAATTTGCGGATGACAAGACCCCGATCATATTGCTCAAAGAGTTGGGCAGCTTGAAGATGGAGGCGAAAGAAAAGGTAAAAGATTTCAATTAGAGGTTTTTGTGAATATTGAACAAGTTTGCAGCGGACACGAAACCTCATGACTCCATCACTGTCGATTACTACACGTCCGCACTACCAACTAGCATTGTGCAGTTCGTCAAGCGAGCTGCAGTTCGTCAAGCGAGCTGCGAAACCAACATTACTAGAAAATTACGAAGAGGCAATCGTTGTAGAGAAAGACATGTGCTCGATTAGAGTAATCAAGGATGATGAACCAGCGAAGGACTCCAGAGACACGAGCAGGAAGCCCCAGGCTGCAGCGAGCAAGGGTAAAGACAAGGAAGCAAGTGATATTTAAACCCTTTCTCGTCTTGTCAAGAGCTTGAGAACAGAGGTGTCCGAGCCCAAACAACGAACAATTGACACATCTGCGAGTAGTTGACCGTAGACAACAGAAAGGAAGCATGTCATCATGCAACAACCGCCCGACAAAAACTGTGCAGAGCTCCAGTTCAGTGTTCCAGTTAGAACAATGTGCGAATAATGAATTTTGCTCATTCCATGAAGACGGTCACCCGGAAGGGTCTTGCTTGGAATGGAATCGAGTTGCAGGCTCAGTATGCAACCACACACTAAATGTAGTGAGAAGTCCGCAGTGCCAGCCAAGAGACACAGAGGACAATGAAGATAGTGCATCTGATGAGGCACCCAACACTGGGCAGGTAATCAACATGTATCAGTGCTCGCAAGTAGCGCAGAAGACAAACTCCGAGAAGCAGCCCCAAAACCAAAATGGTCGATACAATCTCAGAAGTCAAGGGTCTCCCCCTACATTTGGGGAAATGCGAGAAAAGCTTGAACTGTTGAGGAAGGTTGATCCACCAATTGTCCAAAAGTAGAAAACACAAAGCAAGCCTAGGAAGAGAACGATGAACAAGAGTATGTCCATCAGCAACAAACTGCAGAACACTCCGCTGGAGAGTATGAAGACCAGTTTGACCCCGGACACCTTGGTGAGTCTACCTACTCTTGACTACAACATTGTGGAAGACATGAAGAAAATTCGTGCAAACATCAGTTTGTTCGAGTTGGCTAAGATTCAGAGTCAGCAGGATATTCTGCTACGTGCACTGGGGCAAACTTCTACGGACAACGCAACCTCTACTAGCAAGGGAGCAAGTACATCTCCTGGTTCACTCACAACTATGCTCAACACACTCCGGATGGAAGAAGTAAACTTTGTTTGCCCTCCATTCTTGCTTTTATTCAAAATCTTTAACTGCGATTTTCACAACTGTTTGGTTGATTTTGGTGCATTAGCCAACGTCATGCCGCTCTCCATTGCCTAGAAGATCAATGCGCAATGGAGCAAGACATCTGTGCAGATCATCCAACTCGATCGAACATGCGTACCAACCATTGGGGAACTTCGGGATGTGATCATTCGACTATCTCATGACAACCGAGTTCACAAGTGCATAAACATTGTTGTTGTGGCCATACCGGAAGCATATGGCTTACTGCTCAACAAAGACTGGTCCAACAAGTTGATGGGTACTTTGCTACAGACTTATCACACTTGTGGCTTCCGTATTAGGACAAAAGCAATCAAATCCGAGTTTTATCTGAGAGATACATGAGGCATAACATCACTCCCGTCAATGGTGAGAACGAACTGTTGGTCTTCACAGAACTCATGTTCAACAACTGCCTCTTGGAAACAACGCTGGGGTGTTATCTCGCACAGCTAGCTCTGACCCCACCAGACATGTAGTTGGGTCTCCTTCCTTGCCCAATTGATGGAAATGAAACTTGTACAATGCATTGTAACACTAGTAGCAGTAGCAGTAGCAGTAGTACACGCACATCGAACGGTCCGTGTACAGATGAGTTGTGGACCATGTACTTTGACGGATCAAAGAAACAGGATGGCTCTGGAGCCGGGTGTGTCTTGATCGACCCAAAACACAGGAAACATTTGATTTCGCGTTGCTTAGAGTTCGAGTGTGCAAACAACATTGCTGAATACAAAGCACTCGTGTTGGGCTTGCAAAAAGGCATTAGCCTCAACGTTGTTGTGTTCAAAGTGGTAGGTGATTCGGAAATAGTGGTACGACAGCGACGTAACACCATACACTGTTTATCACCTCATCTAAAAAGTTACCAGCAAGAGGTATGACGACTGATCTCTAACTTCCAAGCATTTAATATCACTGCTGTGCCAAGAACGCGTAATGCAGCTGCCAATGCTTTAGCAAATGCAACTTCTAGGATGTCACCACTTAGGGATAGATTTACTATTGAAATTTGTTATAAGCGTTCTATCCCTGATAACATAACTAATCTATGTGCTTTTGACAATGATCAACAGATACTGCATTTCATGGCCAACGCTGATGTCTTCAAAGACATAGCGATCGATGAAGACAAGCACGAACAATCTCTGCAAGCTAGGGTTGATGACAAGAAAGGCAACCTCATCCCCAAGGGTGTGATATCTTTGGAAAATCTCTATGACTTGCAGAACCGCTTTCAGGGGCCAAGGAACAGCAACCATAACTCCACCATGATGCACGAACATATAAACTTGTGAACAAAACAAGATCCGAAGTTCGTCAATCTTGGTACGTGTTGCACGCAGCAAGAATGACAAGCCTTTGTTCGCTTGTTCAAACAATACCAAGATGTGTTTGTGTGGACATATGATGATCTAAAGACATACGACACACGAATAATCCAACATGTCATTCCAATCAAGGAATGGGTCAATCCGTTTCAGCAGAAGATAAGGAAAGTGCATCCATCACTTGAACCCCTCATACAGAATGCTCTGACTAAGCAGTTGAATGCACAGATTATATACAGAGTTCGTCATTCCACATGGGTTTCCAACCTCGTTCTTGTACGTAAG
The DNA here is from genome assembly GCA_000404065.3 of Pinus taeda. Taxonomy (NCBI): domain Eukaryota; kingdom Viridiplantae; phylum Streptophyta; class Pinopsida; order Pinales; family Pinaceae; genus Pinus; species Pinus taeda. The sequence continues at coordinate 186,211 of APFE030437367.1, read as the reverse complement.
AAGTCCGGGTAAATCTGCTTGTGTGTTGATTTCCGAAACTTGAACAGCGCTTCGCAAAAGACAATTATCACGTGGTCTATGGAGCATATTTTACAGACAATATTTGGGGCAGAGATGTTTTCCTTACTTGACGGGTTTTCAGGATATAATCAAGTCTTGGTAGCGGAACCTGATCGACTCAAAACTACCTTCTGTACCAAGTGGGGTACGTTCGCGTATAGACGAATGCCGTTTGGGCTCTTGAATGTAGGCGCAACCTTTCAACGCGCTATGGACATCGCCTTCCGTGGACTCATCAGACAAAGCATAGTGGTGTACCTTGATGACGTGACTATATTTGAGCGATGTTGGAAATACAGGATTTCCTTGAATCCCAAAAAGAGCGTATTTGCGGTGTCTGAGGGGAACCTCCTTGGGCACATCATTGCTAGAAGCGGGATCAAGGTTGATCCGGACCAAGTCTGGATCCTTACACTGATCCCTCACCCAACCAACAAGAAAGTAACGCAATCCTTCTTGGGAAAGATAAACTTCCTCCGAAAGTTCATCTTGGACCATGCGTAGATAGTGGAACCATTGCAAGACATGATCAAGAAGGGTGCAGTCTACAGCTGGGGCAAGAGGGAAAAGAATGCATTTCACTGTATCAAGCAGGCTATAGTAGAAGCGCTTGCACTTTACAAACTAGATTTCGACAAAGATTTCTTGCTATACACCTTTGCCTTCGACAACTCGCTTGCTGCAATACTCACTTAGAAGGATGAGCTGAACGACGAACGTCACATCTCCTTCATGAGCACAAGCATGCAGGGACCCGAACTCAACTACCTCGCCGTCGACAAACATGCATACGCAGAATAGAAGGCGGTGAAACACTTCAGGCCCTACTTGCTGAAGAACCATTACATAGTCTATGTGCCTCACCCAATAGTCCGCTCACTGCTTGTACAACAAGAGTTTGGTGAACGACATGCAAACTGGATGACAGGATTGCAAGAGTATGATCTTGACATCAAGCTAGTTCACATTGTCAATGGTCATGGTTTTTGCAGATTCGCAGCTGAGGCAGTTCACACACAGGAGGAAGAAGAAGAGCTCGTTGGTTGGGAGCAAGAAATCGAGATGTATGATGTAGAGCGAGCACCACCCACTACATGCGGAAACTCTTGGTACGAAGATGTGTGCGAGTACCTTGAGCGTGGCACCATACGCTCTCACTTCTCCATGAGACAGAAGAGGGCACTGCGCCACAAAGCTTTATCCTATTAGTTGGTGCACGGAGTGCTTTACAGAAAGAACAATAACGAAATCTTGCTCAAGTGCCTGGAGGCACATGATTCAGAGAAGTTCTTGCATGATCTGCATGATGGACCAGCCGGGGGCACTTCGCGGCAAATACCACTGCACACAAAGTTATGCGAGCCGGTTTCTTCTGGGTCACATTGTTCAAGAATGCACACGCTTGCGCCCGCAAGTGCCTAGTCTGTCAGCGATGCGTCGACAGAATGCGAAGGTCAGCAGCCCCGTTGCACCCTGTTGCAGTGATTGAACTGTTCCAACAATGGGGCCTCGACATCATCGGGGAAATTTCCCCACATTCGTCAAAACAACACCGCTACATTTTGACAACAATTGATTACTTCACACGGTGGACGGAAGCAGTTCCGCTCAAGCAAGTGAATGACTAGGAAGTCATCAGCTTTCTCCAACAGAACATCATCTCACGCTTTGGCGTTCCGGTATCACTTGTGTTTGACAATGCAACTTACTTTTCATCTTTGAAGCTTTATGATTTTGCATTGCAATATTGTATTGTGCTGAAACGCTCATCTAACTACTACCCGTAGGGAAATGGTCTCGCAGAATCCACGAATAAAAACCTTATCCACATAATCAAGAAGACCATTTACTTTGAGTAGCGTAATTGGCACTCTGCCATGACGAATGCCTTATGGACCTACCGTGTAACACCCAAACCCTCTTTGAACACTTTGCCATACTTCCTGGTTTATGGGAAAGAAGCCATCCTATTGCCAAACATCTACTTGCCTGCGCTCCAATTGTCCCAAGAATCCCAAGGCAAGACTTGTCTGCTAGTTCAGCGTAGGATGGATACACTTCACAAGCTGCAGGAAGAAAGGATGAAAGCAAAAGAAAAATTTACACTCCACCAAAACCGTATCAAGAGATGGTTCAACAAGAAGTCTGCAGGGAACGCTAACTTCGATGTTGGTGACTTAGTCTTGAAATGGGACAAACCCCATGAAGACATAAGCAAGCATACGAAGTTCCAGTCCCTGTGGATTGGTCCGTACACTGTCCACGAGAAACTTGGCCCACACACATACCGTTTGCAATCACTTGACGGGAGGATTGACAAGCTTCCTATCAACGACCAAGATCTCAAACATTATTATGAATAAGACAGGGCCGCGCCCCGCGCCATGTACATAGTCTGTTTACAACTTGTTGATTTTCCGCTTTGCTTACTATTTTTGTTTCATTTGTTTCGTATCATGCTATTTTTGTTTTTGTAAATAAGTGTTGCTCTCTACTGAGTTATGGCTTTTGAATGAGTATGTGGCTGAAATTTAAAGAGTCTTGAGACACTGCAGCACTTAGCTAGTCCTGCGTCCGTCTTCTTTATGCTTAGTTATAACCTTCGGCCGATGAAGCCTTGACGGAAATACAAGTCGTCTGTAAGGGAAGCTTTGGTCCAACCATGAACCTGTGTCCACACTAGGAAACCCCATGCCTATTCTCAACCTTCTGCTTTGTGTGTTCGAGCTCATCCAACTAGTAGAAACGGAGAAAGGGAAAATCTAAACAAGCAAACCTATGTCAGAGGTCTTACATGCTTCTTTGAAGGAACAACCTCTTCTGCTCTCAATAAGTCGGGATCCCTCTTCTGCCCCAAAAATAAATAAGTGCGTCTACATAGTCCTCTTAAAAAATACAAAGGCGAAAGAAGAGAAGGGCTTACTGCGCAAAGAGGTGAAGCATGCAACTCCACCGGGGTACTGACCAACCTCGTTGGCAGTGGAGCAATGCATGTGTTTCTGCGTGACTTCGCCGGGGTACTATCCAGTTCTGCTGGCAGCGGAGCAACACTAGAGATGAAAACTTATACTTTGAAATTTTTTAACTTGCGAGCCAAACTACCCTTCCCGATTTTGAAACACTGTGATCAAGCTAAAACTTGTTCTTGTGTTTGACTGAGTTGGTGAAAGGTGAACCATGTCTGTCCATGGGGTAAGTGGGGAAGTCGAAGTAACCCCAACATCGATTCAATACTTCCTGAAAGACCATGGCCCTGTGCAGTCAATGGACCAAAACAAAGAAGCTGGAATTCAACTAGTGTGTCGCCAAGTGTTGTAGCGGTTGCAACACCCTCCAAAATTTTGGCATGCATCCAATTTCAAAGTCTTTCTTAGGTTTTCCTTGATGTTTGCAAACATTCGGGCTAATCCCGTGAGCTCGTGTTGAGTCTTTGCACTGTTTTCGCTTGACCGTTCACTGGACATCTTTTAGCATGTTGGCCACAATGTCATCCTTGCAACCATGTTTTGGCTATGCACAAAGTCTATCCTCGTGTGTACAAGTTACATTCGCTATGTAAGCATCTGTCGCACTCACACACAAAGTTGTATGCAATGCCGTGCAAGTGTCGTCGCAGTCGTTCAATGATCCATCACAAGTGTCGCGCTTGTCGTTCGCACCCGTTGGTCAGTCACATTGAATGTATGTTATCTTAATGGTTCGAGGTGTCTTAGCTCCTGTTGTGTTGTTTGTCTCTGACAGAGTTGAGACTATTCCCTTTCGACTTGAGACTCACTTCCACACTCTCCCTCTACGGTGAAAGAACCTTAACACAAGTAACGCTAAGCACTCACCAGGCACGCAAATCTTGCTGTGTGAAGACAAAGCAGACCACTCTCATGTGCTGACAAGCAAGAGCTAAGGAAAACCTTTAAGACAATGGCAACCGGGCCATCATACCAGATGGGACTCCTACACCAAACGGTGTGAGGTCTAGTTGGGGCTTCATACCGGGGAGATCCCCTGAATGTTGGCGGGTCTAGCACCGTCAACATTTCTGGCGCTAGGAGGGCCGCCAATTGTTTATGGCTGAATGTCCTCTCACCCCCACTTGTCAATCATCTGGTCAAGGTAGTAATCAATGTTCCACCAAGGTTCCGGGACGAGGGGGCGAGGGGGCGCGTGAGCGGCCTATGCAAAAGCTCCCCACCATTTTTTAGGAAACATGGGGGAGCGTCAAGGTCTTAAAAACTTATGAATATAAAATATAATTTATTAATTGAGTCCACTATGACAATTTGGTTTGAATTGAAAAACTGCAAAGCATGATCATTGATATGAATATCATTATCTAAATTTCTAATATCATATAAAATAATAAATTTAAAATTCTAATTTATAATCATACATCAATGATCATACATTATAACAAAATACAAAGACAGCAATACCACCATCTTCAACATTCTGATAATACATAGTAAACCTCAACAATGTCGTTGTAGAAGATCACTGTATATCTATTCTTCCCGCACCTCTGTTGTCAATAAAAGATCTTAATCTCAGAATCTTAACACTTTTGTCCTCTGCAACTTCAACAATATGTTATTCTGTTCAGTTCTAGGCCAAACTGCTATAATCATTGGTGAGTTTTACCCATCTGTACATAGTATCAATTACAAGGATATACAAAACAACAATGTTGTGTTATGCTCGTGTGACTTCTATTGTCAATTGTATCCTTGTTGAAGAGTGACTGTTGTGCAGACTCTTGATGGCATAACAAGATGCTAATGCCTTTGTCCACTGATGCACATTTGTGTCTAGAACATTACTCATACTTCTATCATAACTCCAAAAATCTGCAATCTAAACCTGTAGCTTCCATATCTGACAATTTGGCTATATGTATTACAACTTCTGCTCCTTTACTTTGAAACTCTTGTTTAAATTCAAATTACAATGACCTCAAGGATTACTGTAACTTGATTATACAGATACTTGTAAGACACCAGTTAGGGTTACTTAGAGAAATAAAAAATACTTCAACGTGATCGGTGTGTCTTTTGGAAAGCAAGTACTGCCACACAAAAGTTAAGTTAATTTGATGCTGAAATTCTTTGCCTTCTAATATTTCTTATCGTCACAAATTGAATTCTTCACTAGAGGGAGCCTATGATGTTGATCATCCATAGTGAATCTTGAAGAGCCGAGCTTTGAGAGAAGCAGAGAAGCATTGATGAGTAACCACTTCAGAGATGATCTCCTCACAGAATGTGTAGGGTAATATTGAGTAGCAACCATAGATAAATGAATTTGTTTGGATCAAACTCAGAATTTGTCTAATCAGAGGGCCGACAGTTCATAGTGATAGAAATCCTCAAGATTTGTCTTCAATTCTGTCTAATATGTGCACTCCAGAATTCCTACAAATAACCAAATCACATTACCAATGTGATAGCCATATCGAGGGTCCATTCTGCAATCTGCAATGTTCCAACAGATGCCATTAAGGTTCCATGCATGGGAGTGATCAGATCTAGTAATAACAACACACACAGCGCGCGAACGCTGTGTGTGTTGTTATGTGTTCACCCTGCCGTTTTTATAACATGAAACAACTAAATTCCAAAAACCTACGCTTAGTTTAACTGTTAATTAAAGATTAGTTTTAGGGTTAAGTTAATTAAAATCATTTTTTTGCATAAACGTGTGCCACGTCCCCCCACGGCCCCCCTCGCCCCCTCTCGTCCCCCACGTCCCCTCACGTCCCCTTTTTTGGAAACACCTCCTCAGGAAAGGGAAACGACTCCCTAGCACGCCCCCCTGAGTTTCCTCATTTTTGGGGGCGTGGGGAAATGTCCCCTACTCGTCCCCAAGTCCCTGGAGCACGACGGAGCGAGGAAACTAGACCCCTAGGGGGGGGGTGCGAGTCCCCGTGGAACACTGGTAGTAACTGCAATCCCTCTCACCTACGCGCAACTCTGAAGTTGGTTACTCCTCACCTCCTAGACGTGAACACGAAATTTCGTATCAACACCCCTGCTTTATGTGTCTCTGACAGAGTTGGGACTATTCCCCTTCCACTTGAGACTCACTTCTACCCTCTCCCTCTGCTGTGAAAGAACCTTAACACAAGTAACACTAAGCACTCACCAGGCACGCGAATCTCGTTGTTCGAAGACAAAGTAGACCCTCTCATGTGCTGACAAGCAAGAGCTAAGGCAAACCTTTGAGACAATGGTAACCGGGGCATCATACCGGATGGGACTCCTACACCAAATGGTGTGAGGTCTAGGTGGGACTTCATACCGGGGGATCCCCTAAATGTTGACGGGTCCAACACCGTCAACAATAGTGAACAAGGGAAAGGAGCACAAACTTGAAGAATGGTATACTAATTGTTTGAGTTATATTTTGTCCATGAAAACTAAGATATGGATACAACAAATTTTCCTAGTAGCTAAGGTAGCTTGAGAATAGTGGATAATGATGCCTTGAGGAATTTTGTCATCAATTTAATGCATTTTAGTACTCCTTTGGGCCTGTTAGCCCTCTTTCAATTAGCATATCCGAAAATTTTTGACAAAGGACCACACCATTTGTAAGCCCAAATGTATGCAATCTTTTGGCCTTGTAGGCTCCGTGGGACAAAGTGTACAAGTGTATCCCAGTTCCCCCTGGGTGGATGGTCACATCGATCTTCTTAGTTTCATCTTCATGGTGTTTGGTTTTGTGGCATTGCTAATTGCCCCTTGGTGGGTGGTAACTCCTTGCTTTGATGGACATTCTTATGTCCTGGGGTGGTATTTGAGCATCATTGAGGTGGATTTATTAGGACACATGGCTTAAGGGAACTCTTGTTGTATTAGCCTTGTAAAGGTGATTTGTTAAAATTGGCAACGAGGGCCAAACTCCACATGGGTCATCTTATTTATGACAACTGATATTTTTCTTGGATTCCTGTCTTCGAGAGGTGTAGGATTGATCTAAAGATCATTCGATTCCGACATGTACAAATGAAGATATGAATTTATTTATATTATGGACAAATTGTCAAGGTCAGCCAACAAGCAAAATAGGCATTCAAACCACCAACTCATCCTCAACGTTGCATATAAAAGGAGACCTCAAGTCATTTTCACTATCATCTCATTTCACATCTCTCTCTCTCCTCTTGTGATTGGGTACGCATTCCTGGACATTCTTCTCTCTCACACGTGTGAAGGAAAGGAGGACATATTTCTGTTGACTGCGTTGACCAACAATGATCGAGCTGCAGGGAGGTTGCTTGACTGTGTTGACTTGAAGCGTTGACCTGTTTTGACTTTGGTTTGGGTGAGGTATCTCTGTCCTAGCAGGCCGCGCATCTGGGCACTAAAATTTGACCTCTCCTTTGACTAGCGTTGACTGTACTAGCGCTGGCCGCAGAGTTGACTTTTGTTGACCAATTTTGATTGGACTTTTTCAGACTGTTTTGGGTTGATTAGACTTGCTATTGGAGGCCAAAGTTGTCTGGATTTGACCGAGCTAAATTGAGGAAGGAATCTGCCCTGTTGACCAACATTGACTTTTCTGGTTAGGGCTCTTTTGCTGTCGTCATAAATTATCAGATTTGTAAATTGTATTATCTCTCTCTTTGCTGAACTATTGAAGAATATAAGAAGAATTGATCAAGGGTTTCCCCACATTGGGGTTTGTCCCTGGCTGGTGCCACATCTTATGTCCTCTTGTCTTGGCTTGTCTTCAATTGTTTATGTTTATGTTCTATCTGCATTTTACTATCATATTGATGTGAATGCTAAACTAGATATTGATATTGGTCTAATAAAGAAATTGAAGTAAAATTCCTCCAAAGCATAGGACATACCATTGTTACCTAAAATTAACGTGGTATCAGAGCTAAGGTGAAGACAAAGCCCAAGCAAGAGTGAAAGAGCAATCACCAAAGACAGTTGGACATGGACAAAAGGCTAAATGGGTTCCTCATCCCACTTCCCGGCTCTAGACAAGCTCTGTGAAAAATCTGACTATCATGGATGGAAGATGTCTCTTGATTTGACCTTGGAAGAACAAGAAGTGTTGGTTTATGTGAAGGGTAAAATCCTTGAGCCTCCTTCAAATGCATCAGCTGCTACGAAGACCAAGTATAATAGGGCTGAATTCAAAGCAAAGAAGATTATCAGAGATTCTATTGACAAGCGTTTGGTGGCCTACATCTCTGAATTGAAGACCTCCAAGGAGATCTACGACATGTTGATCAACATGTTCAAGGTTAGTGATGCCAATCAAATTTTATTTCTCAATAATAAGTTGAAGGATATTTTGAAGGGCAAGGACGAGGATATTCAATCCTACTTCTTAAGGTTCACCGAGAACAAGAATTATCTACATTCGATTGGAGAGGTCATTCATGACAGGGAACTTACTATCACTACCCTTGGAGGACTCCCATTCGAGTGGTATATATTTAGAACCACTATTCTCAATAATGATCAAATTCTAGGGTTTGAAGAATTGATGTCAAGATGCTTTCAAGAAGAAACAAGAATGGTGGAGCAAGAAATGCCTTCTAATAGAAGCAACGCCACTGCATTCTCCGCTCATGCCAAAAGGAGAAATAATGCTGGGTCTAAAGGTCATTCCAATGGAAAGCCTGGATCTAAGGGAGGAAGGAAGGGCAGGTGCTTTGTTTGCAATAAGTTTGGCCACTATGCAAGGGAGTGTTCAAATCTAAGGGACACGTCACATGATGATGATCACAATCTTCTAGGGGCAACTTCAACAACAACGAGCAAAGGAATGGTAGGTCCAATGGCAAGGGAAAAAGGAATGCAGGGCATCAAGGAAATGGTTGACCCTCCAAGAAAGCAAGGAACTCTAGGTATGAAGAATCAAATGTTGTTAACAATAAGCAAAAGGAATACTATCTTATATCAACCCTCTCCACTACCTCTCCACCGGACACTTTGGGGAATTGGCTAATTGATAGTGGTGCCTCAAGGCACTTCATCGGATACAAGGAAGCTCTCTCTAATCTGATAGAGAAGGAGACAAACTTGGAAATCATCCTTGGAGACGATGCCACCTATCCCGTAAAGGGAGTACGAAATGTTACCCTTCAAATGAATCAAAGTAACACTATTCACTTACAAGAAGTACTATATGTACTTGATCTTAAGAAGAACCTGGTGTCCATTTCGGCTATGGAAGACAAAGGATACAAGGTGGCATTCATCGATGGAAAGGTACGTGTTTGGAAAAGAAATTTTAAAGATGCTTTTACTCTTGGGTTTAGGGTTGACACTTTGTATCAACTTGGAGGAAATCCATTGGGAGCCATGTCTTGTGACACATCTCTTCAATTTGAACTATGGCACCAGAGGTTTTCTCATCTTCACTATAAGGCCCTACCCGATGTGAGACAGATGGTGATAGGTATGCCCGAGTTCAAAGTAGAGCATGAAGGTGTATGTCCGGGATGTGCCGAAGGAAAACTCACAAGGGGACCATTCCCCTCAAGTAATAGCAAGACCACATATATATTGCAATTGATCCACTCTGACATATCTGGTATGATGCCCGTAAACTTTTTGGGCAGATACTTATATTATCTCACCTTTACGGATGATTATTCTTGCAAGACCTGGATCTACTTCTTGAAAAAGAAGGATGAAGTGTTCACTTGGTTCCGTCACTTCAAATCCTTGATCGAAAACCAATCTGAAAAGAAAATCAAGATATTGAGGACTAATAATGGGATTGACGAATCCAATGAATTCCATGATTATTGTAGAGAAGTTGGCATCAAGAGGGAGACTACAACGCCATACACCCGCGAGAAAAATTGTGTGGTTGAAAGGAAGAATTGCACTATTGTAGACGCTGTTCGTGCCATGCTTCATGATTAAGGGCTTCTGAAGTTCTTATGGGCTGAAGCTGCAAATACCACCGTGTATGTTCAAAACCAATGCCCTCATCAAGCATTAAACTCCAAGACTCCCGAAGAAACGTTCACTAGGTAAGAAACCCGATGCCTCTCATTTTAGAATTTTCGGAAGTCCCATATATTTTAATGTGTTGAAAGAGAAAAGAAGCAAAATGGGTGCATCTGGGAAGAAAGGAGTCTTTGTGGGCTATAGTGAAAATTCGAAGGGTTATAGAATTTGTGTGGCTGGTCAAAGGGAAGTTGAGATAAGTCATGATGTCACCTTCGACAAAGATATAGCTCTCAACAAGATCAACAACCTTCCTATCCCAAGGAAGGACAAAGAAGCTGACACCGGAAAACAGGGTGCAGAAGAAGATGAAACAATGCCGGATATTGATGAACTTATGGATCCTATTGATCCTCCTCCTCAAGAGCCCTCCTCCCCCAAGAGGAGACCATCATGGCTTAGGGAGACTCTCGAAGATGTTGAGAGACATATTGCACGAAGAGGGACTTTCCGTGAAAGAAGGAAGACGAACAAGTATCAAGGATACTTGACCATCATGAGCACTATCATTCAAAATGAGCCTTCATCATTTGAAGAAGTCGTGAAGCAACAAGTATGGAAGGATGCTATGAATGAAGAATACGAGTCAATTATGAAGAATGATGTCTGGGATGTGCTCCCTAGACCCTAGGACAAATCGGTTGTTTCCTCTAGGTGGCTTTACAAAATCAAGCATGGAGCTGATGGAAGTGTTGAAAAGTTCAAGGTTCGCTTTGTTGCTCAAGGCTTCTCTCAAAAGGAAGGAGTGGATTATGCTGAGATATTTGCACCTGTTGCCTGACACACGACCATCTGCTCAATCATAGCCCTTGCTGCCTCACAAGGATGGAGCCTACATCAGATGGATGTCAAGACTGCTTTCTTGCATGGTTCGATCAAAGAGGAAGTCTATGTGGAACAACCCAAGGGGTTTGAGGTTCATGACCGAGAATCTCATGTATGTAGGTTGAAGAAAGCTCTCTATGGTTTGAAGCAAGCACCCCGGGCTTGGTATGAGAGGATTGATAGCTATTCGATGAAGCTGAGATTCACTAGAAGTGAAGTCAATCCGAACCTTTACTTTAAGGTTGAAAATGATAAACCTCTCATACTGATACTTTATGTGGACAACCTCTTTCTGATAGGTGCATACCCTCTCATTCACAATTGTAAGAGGGAGTTGGCTTCTGAATTTGAAATGAAGGACCTCAGACTGATGCACTACTTCCTAGGGTTGGAGGTCTGGCAAAATCCAGGGGAATTTCTCCTATCTCAAGGAAAATATGTTGTGAATATATTGGAAAGATTTGGGATGATGGACTACAAACCGATGACTACCCGATCGAACTTAACTTTAAGAAGTTATGTGGTAATGCTGCCGGACCTAAATTGGGAAATGCCTCTGAGTATCGTCAACTCATAGGAGCATTGATGTTCTTGGTGAACTCCCGCCCGAACATATGTTTTGCAGTTAACACATTGAACCAATATATGGTTGAGCCTCATCACATACATTGGATTGGTGCCAAGAATCTTCTGAGATATCTTCGGGGCACAATCACTCATGGACTAAGATACACTGTTGGAGATGTGAGGCTGCATGGTTATTTTGATGCTGATTGGGCTGGCAGTGTGGTGGATCTCAAGAGCACTTCTAGATGTTGTTTTTCTTTGGGTTCTGCTTCAATATCCTGGATGAGCAGGAAGCAGAAATCGATTGCCTTGAGCACCGCTGAGGCTGAATACATAGGTGCTAGTATGGCCTCTTGTGAAGCTGTCTGGTTGAGAAAGCTCTTCAGTGAGCTGTTTGGACATGTGTTGGATACAATCGTGATCCTCTATGACATCCAGAGTGGGATTTGATTATTAGAGAATCCCGTATTTCATGATCGCTCCAAGCATATAGATATCATGTACCACTTTATCCGGAATATGGTACAACGAGGAGCAATAAGGCTCCATCACATTGGGATTGATGAGAAGGACGCTGATATTCTGACAAAGCCCCTGGGGAAGGTCAAGTTCTTGGCCTTCCGAGAACGACTTGGAGTGGGGGAGAGACCCTCTTATGAGTGTCCTATATGATATGGACATTGAGCTCTGGGAGCTCCGAGGGGCTTGGGGTACTTCTTGGAGCGATGAGCAACCATAGGGTGAGTGGTTTAGCGTTCCCCTAATGGTTTTCTATGTACAAGGTGAGTGGTTCAACCTTCTCCTATGATACCCCGTGGCGACATGTAGGCAGGATGAGTGGTTCATCCTTCTCCTGTTGAGACATCCTACCCATGCAGTTTGGGACTCATGGGAAGTACCTCTCATCTGGCCAATGAGTAGGGAAATGAGGATGGGGACCATAGTACTACTGATGGACGTATCGTGTACTACCGTACTCCCTATGCTAGGATGACTGATATTTATTTGTGATCAATTGGAACCAACTTCGGGTCAGTAAGAGTGGTATGAGACACTCTCTTTTGATTGGACTGACTTTGGGTCAGTAAGAGTGGTATGAGACACTCTATTTTATTTGGGTCTGACTTCGGGTCAGTAGAGAATGGTGTGATACATTCTCGATCACTTCTTCTTCATAGTTCGGCAAAGAAGAGCAAAGCAGTGCATTGATGGAAGAGATAGTACAAATTGGCAGATGGATTAGCAGATGGAGTTCTCCCTAGTTGAGAGGGAGTGTTAAAATTGGCAACTAGGGCCAAACTCCACATGGTTTATCATATTTATGATAGCTGATATTTTTCTTGGATTCCTCTCTCTGAGAGGTGTAGGATTGATCTAAAGATCATCCAATTTCGACATGTACAAATGAAGATATGAATTTATTTATATTATGGACAAATTGTCAAGGTCGGCGAGCAAGCAAAACAGGCATTCAAACCCCCAACTCATCCTCAATGTTGCATATAAAAGGAGACGTCAAGTCATTTTCACCATCATCTCATCTCACATCTCTCCCTCTCCTCTTGTGATTGGGTACACATTTTTGGGCATTCTTCTCTCTCACACGTGCGAAGGAAAGGATGACAAATTTCTGTTGACTGCGTTGACCAATGTTGACCGAGCTGTAGGGAGGTTGTTTGACTGCGTTGACTTGAAGTGTTGACCTATTTTGACTTTGGACTGGGTGAGGTATCTTTGTCCTAGCAGGCCGCAGATCTGGGCACTAAAGCTGAGGCAATCTGACCTCTCCTTTGACTAGCGTTGACTGTACTAGGGCTGGATGGAGAGTTGACTTTCGTTGACCAGTTTTGATTCAACTTTTTCGGACTGTTTTGGGTTGATTAGACTTGCTATTGGAGGCCAAAGTTGATTGGGTTTGATCGAGCTGAATTGAGGAAGGAATTTGCCTTGTTGACCAGCGTTGGCTTTTTTGGTTAGGGCTCTTTTGCTGCTATCATAAATTATCAGAATTGCAAATTGTACTATCTCTCTCTCTGCTGAACTATTGAAGAATATAAGAAGAATTGATCAAGGGTTTCCCCACATTGGGGTTTGTCCCTGGCTAGTGCCACATCTTGTGTCCTCTTATCTTGGCTTGTCTTCTACTGTTTATGTTTATGTTCTATCTGCATTTTATTATCATGTTGATGTGATTGCTAAACTGGATATGGATATTGGGCTAGTAAAGAAATTGAAGTAAAATTGCTCTAAAGCATAGAACAGACCATTGTTACCTAAAATTAACATGATTGCACTATATAAGGGTGGAAACACCCATTTTATCATTGTCTCAGCACACCTATCTTTTATTCCTCACATGGATCATTTCTCTTATGTATGCGCACCTCTTTGGCCATGGCCATCATTCTTCATTGCAATCTCACAATTAATGATGATTTGTGCTCCGCGAGGCAATGTTTCACGTTCTCCAAGGCAAGTAAAGAGGTCTATTGCACTCTCTTAAGCAAGCCAAGTCATATCCAAGTCAAGAGACCCAAAATGCCCTCTTCAAAGTCCTTTTCAAAGATCAAAGTAAAAGCAAGCAAATCAAGCCCTAAATTGTGAAAGCAAGCTAGATTTGGATCAAGTCAAGGAGCTGTCCACATTTTTATCTAGTTGTTGGGGGTCAAAGAAGGTTTCCTGAGTCAATGTTGAGCATCTTAAAGGGAGATGTTGACCCTGTCTTGCTTTCCTAAAATTATTCCAATCCAATCTAATTTTGAAGTGGAACATTAGACTACGAGTGCAAATCGAGCAATTAGCAAGTTTACAATTAACAAATTTAGTCAAAATTGAGCACAAAAATACTCTAGTAACTAGGTAAATCGTAGATTTAAATTCTAGATTAGAGAAATTAGAAGATCAACACAAGCTGAGTACTACAAGGAAAAACTAAATCAACAATGAATTTCAATAGAAACATGGCTAACAAAAGTAAAAAAATTACACAGACCTATGATAGTTTGAAGCAAGAAATAAAAACAGTAGTTCAAAAAACTGCAATGACATTATTAGAATAGATTAATGAATTGAGGGAACACATCAAAGGGTCTTAGATCAATTCTACTTCTCCAAATTAAAGTCAAGCATGTCCAAAAGTGGTAACCTGCATTAGCTTATGAACTTAGCACCTCCCTACACAAATCCACTAATATATGGATACTCGATAAGGAAAAAACTAAAGCTATCAAAGTTTGATAGAAACGGAAAGCAAGGCACGGTATGGTTTAACAAGGTAGAAGACTTGATATATATAATATAGATAGTGATGACAAAAAAATTAAGTACTTTTCCATGTAGCTTAAGAGTGATGTATATAAGTGGCACTTGTGGTGGAAGAAGTCATTCTATTTGGTTAGTTGGGATATGTTCAAGAATGCTATGTTAAAAAGATCTAGGGTATCACAAAAGAATACATTTTGCAGAACTTACTAGACTATAACAATGTAGAAAATCCACGAAATTCTGCAACTGGTAATATGAACAATCTGGAAACTACTTTCTTTTCATATAGGCACGAAATTTCTCTACTAAATTTTGCAGCGGAATAGGAACAAAAATAAACACACAATCACAATAATCAAGGCACAAAATATTCTAGGGAACCCAATTGTGAAAAACATCTGCTTGTTTGAGAATTTTATTGATAGATGCCGAGCAATTGATCTCTTACAAATACAACTGTTTCAATCTGAAAGACACACTTGTCTTTCCTACTTGATCTAAGCTTGAAACTCCTGCAAGAAATGCTGATCATGCTTCCCTCTTCCCTTTCTTGATCTCTGCACCGAATTCCTAGCGCAAGAGCAAGGGAAATCTGCCTTCTACCAACTCGCACAAGCCTCAACACACAAGCACCAACCTGTGCTCTCCACTGCCCTGGATCACCAACTCATGCTCACAAGATAATGATCAAATTGTGCCTTCGTTCCTCCTTATAAGCACTTTGATTAGGCTATTACTGGAAACTTCTCTGTGAGGAAAATCAAACTGTTGATTGACTAGTTAACAAAAGCTCACCGGTTGTGTTAACTTGTCCCTCCTATAATTTAGGAGCCTGACACATTCAACTCGCCCTGTAACCAAAATAACTCACACTAGAAGACAATAAATTCGGCCTTCCACTAATTAGCACTAGTTAACTGCTTCGTGCACTCCTAACTTTTAGGAATTCACCCTAAATTTTAGGAACTCGTCTTATGTTTTAGGAATTAGCTCCTAACTCATAGGAGCTTGTGCATGCTCAAAGAGAAACTCGTTGTGGTTCCTTTGATTAATGTACAAATCAAGGAACCCTTTATCGCTAACATTTTCAACACTCCTTAGAGAGGAAGGTGTTTCTGGAAGAACTTTGTCCCTTTGGATCTGTCCCCAACACTACCATGTGCTCCATCGCTGCAACTGCTCTCCCTAAACTAGATGGCTTCCCTGCTTTCTTTTGTAGTACTTGCTTTGAAGTCCTATTCTTCCCCACCATGCTCTGCAAGTCCACCTCTTTAGACATAAGTGCCATGTACCCCATGCACCTATTTGTCTGCTTCTTGATGCTGGGAGAATCAAATTTCTTCTGATCTCCCTTAACCAAATCCTCTGCCCACTTGGCTCTAACTCTCCCTGTGAAAAAAAGGAAACCCAATTCCTATTGCAGCAACTAGAAATAATTCTCCTAATTGTTAAATTAATTTTTAACAATTTATTTATTGTGTGCTACAAAAAAATACTGAATTAATCGCACCGCAACGTACACAAATAAAACTGTGGAAGAAATAAATGTTGGAAGCAATACTAGCACACACATAAAATAACACAGTTATTTTTGGACCAGTGTCCCTGGAAAAACCCAACTCGGAAAAACCAGTGCTACAACTGAGGGTTTTATTACTATGCAATAGTGAAATAATTTGAGTACAACTGGATGCCCAAACTTGAAATCCTGCAGAGAAAAACTAGCAAGAAAAATCTAGTGAGGAAATCTCCTTACTCCACAGGCAAATCCGGGCTCTGACCTCAGATCAAATTGAGTCGTCCAAATTGGCTCTATGCAACTACTGCATCACCCTAGTGTAGTCACTTCTGCACTTAGCTCGAACAACTTCTCCTCAAGCAGTGTGGTCTACTGCTGCCGGGGAAAATGTCTCTCCTGGTCCCCGAAACCTCTGCCCAACTTCTGGCATTGAAACTCGGCTTTCCCCAAGAATTTCGAAATTGCCTCTAGAGGCTATTGGGTTGCTCTGTGTTAGCCTCACTGTGGCTCACTTGCCTCTCTGCAAATGCACTCATCGGATCTGGAATCCTTCCTCCGACTTCACTGTCTTTGCCCCTCTCACTACTTCGATTTCTCTATCTATCTCTCCAGCAACTAAATGCTGCTACTTAGGAAATCGATCTCCTCATGGAATCGAACTGTTCAAAAATGATTTCTCCAAGCCCCATCGACTTCTTCTTATAATCCTCTATTGAGACTTCAATGACCAAGATTAGAACTTAATCGATGGCTACGATTAACTTGAAGTTGATCCATGTGAGTTTCTAGAACATTCACACCTTAACTTAATTAAGTATGATTAAATAGTCATATTCCCTAAGTTTAGACTTAGGAAATATTAAAAAACTGACTAATAATCTAATTAAGTCATTTCTAGGCAGAATTTCTAGAGACAATTTTTGGGTTTTGGAGATCTCATGCATTCTGGCCTCACCACAAAATTTCAAGGCTAGAACACATCCGATGCTACGAAAACTAACACTCCCTCTTAGCGAGGAATGTGTTCTAGTGTTGCTGCCCCCTGTAGCAACACCCTATCTCTGCATCATCTCCTGTCACGCTGTTGATGTCTGGTTGCTGTTGCCCACCAACTACTGTGCAACTCTGATATATGCTGCATCTGTGCTACCGCTGACCCTGCTAAACTGCTGTCAACACTACATCTGCTTTACACCTCCCTCTTCATTTGTTGATGCTGCAATTGAAAAGTATCCTAAATACCGAATCAACTGCGATCAATTTGATGCATCTGTCTCTTGAGTCTTTGACTGCTGCTAGTATATGTGTTGTCACTAAGGCATTTGCACTACTATTGACTCTGCACTATGCCAACTGCACTGCTGCCAACTCTGCATGGTGCTCCCTAGCATCTGACTGCAACTAGACTTTGCATCTGTCACTCTGACATCTGACTGCATCTACTGCCACTGATCCATCTTGCTACTGAAATACTACGGGTCCCCGTAGCAAGGTATTGATTCAGGAGGTGGACCTCCTCAAGAATCTTGCCCATCTGTAGCACTCCGAGGCTATAAAACTAAGTCACCCCATTTCACTCTTGGGGGTATGTCAACAAACATGTCGAAGTCTTTTCTCCAGCCTGGAGGACAACTTATCGATCTCCACTAATGCTGCCCGCTGGTCTTGCTTCTCGTTGTGCTTCTTCTCCTCCTTGTCCTTCTTCCTGAGAGGACACTGGGTATTGTAGTGACCGAGGTCACCACACTTGAAGCACTTGACCTTTGACAACTCCTTCTTCTTCTTTCGCTGCTCCCCTGTCCCTGACTGAGACCCTTTGATGCGAGGGCCACATTCTCTTCCTCCTTCGCCTGCTTCGATTCACTGCTGCTACCACTGATGGAGTTCTTCACTAAGTCCCGTCTCAACTCCTCTTGCTGTAAATCGGCCCACATCCTATCCCACCTTGGCAAGGTTTCTCTGCCCAAGATACTTTTGACAAATACTTGCCACTCCTCTGAGACACTATTTAGTGCCAATTGCACTGGCTCTGTGGGTTGAGGCGCTGCCCTAACAACTGACAGCTGGTCCCGAATCTCCTGAATCCTGGTGAGGAAACGGTGTATGCGTTCCACTTTCTGCATCTTGGTGCATCTTAACTTCTCTTCTAAGTACATCTTCTACTGCTCAGAAGTGCCCTGGTACGTGGAAAGTGTATCCCACATCTCTTTGGCCGTTCCCTTGGCCGCTATGTGTGATACAACATGATCCCGAACATCATCAAGGATCAATCTATTCGCCCTCACCATCTCCTTTTTATATTCCTTTAGCTGATCCACATCCGTGGGGATAGCTACCACTACATCTATATAAGGCTTCAGGCCATATTCATCCAGAAGGAAGGACATCCTTGCCCTTCGGATGACATAGTTGGAAGCACCATCCAGCCTGTCTTGATCTCGTAGTTCGACAGTGGCCATCTCAGATAATATAAAAAATCTCCTCTTCCCTTTTGCTCAGTTTCTGCTAGGCTATTCACACTCCCTTCTGGAGTGAGAAAAGCTGCTCACAACGACTGCTGATCTGCAGACTGCAAGTGAAATTGAACTTCTTGAGATTAGAAGTTCCCTAAGGAAAATTTTCCCTCAGCGTGTTCTCTTCTTCCTCCCGACGCTAGTTCTACTTTTGCAAACTACTGTGTCCAGTTAGAGATCTGCTCTGCGAAAAAATATTGGCTGCTCCCTCTGCCTCTAGAAACCCTCGATCTGGAGAGATCAAATTTTTCTGTCCCTCTCTCAGAAAAAATCAACTCTCCTCAAGAATTCGACCTCTTGGCCCAGGTGACTGTGCTGCCTCTGGGGTTTCGACCTGCTGCCCCTCAATGAACAATAAAACTCCCCCTTCGCTACTAAGCTCTCTGGCTGATTATCTGTGCTCTGATGCCATGTGAAAAATTGGAAACCATATTCCTATTGCAGCAACTGGAAATAATACTCCTAATTGTTAAATTATTTTTTAACAATTTATCTACTGTGTGCTACAACAAATACTGAATCAATCACATTGCAACCTACACAAATAAAATTGCGGAAGAAATAAACGCTAGAAGAAATACTAGCACACACATAAAATAACACAGTTATTTTTGGACCAATGTCCCCAAAAAAACTCAACTTAGGAAAACTGGTGCAACAGTTGAGGGTTTTATTATTATGCAGCAGTGAAATAATTTGAGTACAATTGGATGCCAAAACTGGCAATCCTACAGAGAAAAGCTGGCAAGAAAAAGATTTCCTCACTCCACAGGCAAATCTGGGCTCTGATCTCAACTCAAATTGAGCTGTCCAAACTGCCTTTGCGCAACTACTTCGTCACCCTAGCACAGTCACTTCTGCACTTAGCTCGAACGACTTCTCCTCAAGCCGTCTGGTCTGTCGCTGTCGGGGAAAATGTCTCTCCTGGCCTCTGGAACCTCTGCTCGGCTTCTGGCATTGAAACTCGGCTTTCCTCAGTAGTTTCGAAATTGCCTCTAGAGGCTACCGCGCTGCTCTGCGTCAGCCTCATTGTGGCTCACTTGCCTCTCTGCAAATGCACTCGCCGGATCTGGAATCATTCCTCCGGCTTCATTGTCTCTGCCCCTCTCTCACTGCTTCGATTTCTTTGGCTCTCTCTCCGACAATTGAATGCTGCTACTTAGGAAATTGATTTGCTCATGAAATCAAACTGCTCAAAAGTGATTTCTCCAAGCCCCATCGACTTCTTCTTATAATCCTCTATTGAGACTTCAACGACCAAGATTAGATCTTAATCGATGTCTAGGATTAACTTGAAGTCAATTTGTGTGAGTTTCTAGAACATTCACACCTTAACTTAATTAATTCTGATTAATTAGTCATATTCTCTAAGTTTAGACTTAGGAAATATTTAAAAACTGACTAATAATCTAATTAAGTCATTTCTAGGCAGAATTTCCAGAAACAATTTTTGGGTTTTGGAGATCTCATGCATTCTAGCCTCTCCACAAAATTTCAAGGCTAGAACACATTTGATGCTACAAAAACTAACACTCCCTATACCGGGAAGTCTCTAATTGAGTGGCTGCCTCCACTCGCCTTGGGCTATCGTCCTCATCATCATCTTGTTGGTTAGCCTAACTGCCAACTAGCTTAGACTGAAATTGAGATACTGGCTGAGTCTCCATCTAGAGAGCTCTATCCTGCTCTTGCTTAACCACCAAATTTCTACTATGAGCTCTTCTTGCCTTACTGCTCCAAGCTGTTAGTTTTTGTAGCATTGGACAGGTTTCCTACTCTCAACTTTGGTTAGAGAGGCTAAGAAACACAAGATCTCGAGAGCCCAGAAAAAGTTTTGGGAGAAAACACGCAGAGATAGCTCAATTAAGTTAACTGATCAATAATTAAGTATTTCCTAAGTCTAACTTAGGAAAAGTGATTAATTAACAACAATTAACTGAGAAAGGTGAGAAAGCTCTAGAAACTCACATGGAGTGAGTTTGAGATGATCGTAGTGGTTGATGGAGATCTAATCATGGCCATTGGTTCACCAACGAGAGATTATAAGAACAGGACGTTGGGATGGAGATACATATATCAAGTGGGTGAATGATCTAGGTAGATCGAATTTGCTAGAGAGTAGAGATTCAACCGAGAAGAGAATTTGAGCCAAAGATCGAGTAGTAGAGGCAAAGAAGCAGAGGCAGTGAGATTCTGGAAGAGTTTCTAGTTCCGGAGAGGCAGCAACAAGAGGTCGAGTTTTTCCTTATTGACGCTGTATAGGGCCTGCGTAGGCAACTTTAGAGGAGGGTTCGATTTGGCTGGAGAGAGGATTGATTCAGTTGCTGGAGGTTGGTATAAATTCCAGAAGGCCAAGCAAGTCATTCTCAGAGGCTGAGTTGGGCAAAATGACAACATTAGAGTAGTTTCACAGGTAGCACGAATTGGCTTGCGCAGAGGCTGACGCAGGGGTGTTCGAGCAACAAGTTTGGGCCAGTTTCGGAGCTGAGATCAATGTCGGGGGAGACAAAAATTGTCTCATTATTTTTTGGCCAGATTATTTTTCTGAGGATTGCCAGTTTGGCATCTAGATTGTACTATGATTTTTCATTGCTGCATAATAATAATAAAACCCTCATCTATTGCACCAGTTTTCCCACCTTGTGTTTTTTCGGGGACATTTGTCCAAAACTAAGTTGCACAAAACGGGGAAATGGAAACGAGTTTCCGAAACGGGAAGCGATACGAAACGCGACCTCCCCAAATTTGAGGAAACGGGGAAACACGAATATATATATATATATATATATATATATATATATAATATATATATATTAAAAATATAAAAAAATTATTATATATATGTGCAATCATAAAGCATTAATGATACATTATAATTTATTGCATTTAAACATTAAGATTAAATTTATATCACATTTACTCATGAGTCATGAATGATCACATAATGAATATAAAAATATAGGAAAATCCAAAAGCAACCATTAAAGTTTATTATATATCCAAGGGAAAAATCTCAAAACTACCCCAAAATGCCAGAAAAGAGAAGAGAAATATGGCTGTAGCTGAGCCAAATCTGCTGCTGCTGAAATCTCTTTCTCTTGCTGCTGAAATCCACTTCGCTGATGCTCACTGCTCAAAACACCCTAGCTGAAACAACTGCCAGTCTCCAAGAGAAACGACTTGCTGAATAGTGTGATGAGAGAATGAGACAAACTTCTCTTTTATAAGTTTAGACAGGCTTCTAGAACCTACCCTAAACCCTAAAAAAAATTAAAAAACAAATTAAAAAAACAAATCATTTTTTTTGGAAATGTGGGGTTGTACGGCCGTGAAACGCGTTTCCGGTCGTACCACCCACGTTTCCGTTTCGGGAAACGAGGTGGTACGGCCGGAAATGCGTTTCACGGCCGTACCGTATGCGGAAACGCGTTTCGTTTCCGTTTCCGGCCGGAAACGGGCCCCCCCTAGCGTTTCCTGCAACATAGGTCCAAAATAATGTTGTCAATTTTATTGTGTGTGTGTGCATCTATTTTCTCAGTTTCTAGTTTCTTTTCTGCAATGTTTTTATTGTGAAGAAATTGCAGTGTGATTTATTCGCTATTTTGCTGTAACAAAATAAATTGCATAATTAATCAGTTAGAAGAATAAATTCCAGTTGTTGCATTTCAAGGAAATTTTCACAACTCTACCTGCAACTTGTAGAGCTTCTTCACCCTCACACCTATCTGCTTCTTACATCCAAAAGCTAAGTGTTGGAGGTATGTCTTGACTCTTACCTCTGCTAAAGATGATATCATATCCCTTGTCTTCAAGGGTAGCTACCGAAACAAGATTCTGCCTCAATCATGGAACATAGAGAACATCTCTGAGATGAAGAGGATTACCTAACTCCCTCTGAAAACTGAGAGTATCGACTCCTCTAGCTGCATATTGACCATCATCTCCTAGCTCAATCTGAAATTGCATGTCCTCCTCTAGGTCGCTGAAACTCTTCTTGTTCTAAGTCATGTGGAAGGATGCTCCTGAACAGATCTGGTAGGTCCTTTGCGTCCTCTTTTGTTGATCACTGCAACTTCTGCTAGTTCGGAATGCTTACATCTCCAACCGTCAAATCTGCCACTATTAATCTCTCTTGGCTACTCCAAGAAGACTGAACATAAACTACTCAAACTGCCCACTAGCTTCTCTACTACTCCTTCAAGATTGTAAGCTCTTAGAGACTTCCAAGTTGCCAACTAATAATGTCACCTGTTGCTCCAAAGGGTCATGTTCTTAGGGTCTTTGTCAAAATGCCTTCTTATCATTGGTTTTCCCTCCTGCAAACTGTTGAACTAGGGCACACGAATTTTCCTCCTAACAACCCATTAGCTCCTCCAACGAGGGCTATACTTGAGGTCTTAATCAAGGCTGGATTCTCACAACAAATAAGTACATCTACCCACTGTATACTCGCCCATGAGAAACACTGTTCAAAACTTCGTTTGTGAACAATACTCTACTGACAAAAAGTAAATAAATCTAGGACTGCATTCTCAATGTGATGGTCGAGATTCTGTTCACTGCTCTGATACCATGTAGAAAATTCACAAAATTTTGCAACTTCTAATATGAACAATTTGAAAACTACTTTCTTTTCATATAGGCACAAAATTTCTCTACTAAATTTTGCAGCGGAATAGGAACATAAATAAACACACCATGACAATAATCAAGGCACAAAATATTCTAGGGAACCCAATTGGGAAAACCCTCTGCTTGTTTGAAAATTTTATTGATAGAAATTGAGTAATTATTCTCTTACAAATACCACTGTTTCAATTTGAAAGACACACTTGTCTTTCTTGCATGATCTAAGCTTGAAACTCTTGCAAGAAATGCTGATCATGCTGCCCTCTTCCCTTGCTTGATCTCTGCTCTGAATTCCTAGTGCAAGAGCAAGGGAAATCTGCCTTCTACCAACTCGAACAAGCCTCAACACACAAGCACCAACTTGTGCTCTCTTCTGCCTCATCTCACCAAATCATGCTCACAAGATAATGATCAAACTGTGCCTTCGTTCCTCCTTATAAGCACTTTGATTAGGCTATTACTGGCATGTTCTATTTGAGGAAAGTCGAACTGTTGATTGACTAGTTAACAAAAGTTCATTGGTTGTGTTAACTTGTCCTTCCTATAATTTAAGAGCTTGACACAATCAACTTGTCCTTTACCCAAAATACCTCGTACTAGAAGACAATAAACTCTGCCTTCCACTAATTAGCACTAGTCAACTGCTTCTTGCACTCCTCACTTTTAGGAATTTGCCCTAAATTTTAGGAACTCGTCCTACTTTTTAGGAATTAACTCCTAACTTATAGGAACTTGTGCATGCTCAAGGAGAAACTTGTTTTTGGTTCCTTTGTTCACTAACATTTTCAACAAACAAAAAGGTAATAGGAAAAAATTTAAATGTGTCTAGGAAGCACTAGCTATGTGAGTACTTGGGTTATCAGCAAAATGAATAATATGATAGTATTTGATGCGACTAAGGCCACACATACATAATGAATTAAAAATACATGATATTACGTCCATGGCAAAAGCCAATGGTAAGAAAAAATTTGTGGAAGCTAAATTTGAAAGATCATCATTGCAATTTTTTGATAAGGTTTATTCATGATGAAAGGAGGACAAATGTAGAAATTGTGGGGACAATTGGTCACCAGGGTACAAATGCAATATTGAAAAACCATAGAGATATGTAATTGAAAGTCTCAGACACTTCTAATACCCAATTTGATGGAGGAGCAAAAAGGAAAGAAAACATTGTTGTAGATGTGGTAAGAATTGGGTTCGAGGTAATAGATGTGCATCTAATCACTTATATCATTACAAAATTATAAATGGAAAGGAAATTGAGGTTTTCATTGATAAAGCCGTGGTGGAATCTAACGAGGAAGAGAATTTGTTGAAGGTGTCATGAGCAACAATCATGTGCATTAGGAAGACTCGTAAGCAAGAAGGATGAAAAGGATGTAATGAAGTTATACGTCAAAAGAAAGAAGTGAAACCACCTCTATTAAGGTATACCCCATAACATCTAAGGAACAAGTGTAAAACTAGGGCTTTTGTGATGAAATACCCATGATAATGCTTGTGGCAAGTATAACAAAAATGGAATGAAGGACATTAAAACTCAAGGGAAGCATAAAGAATTAAAATATTACTCTATTTAGACTTTGGAAGTACACACAATTTCGTGGATATCGGTCTTGCAAAACAACTAAACTATGTTGTATACTCTGAAGTATCTCATTGTTAAGATTGCTTATGGTCAACAAGTCAAAGGAATAGGAAGGTTCCATAAAGACTCTATGTAGATATAGAGCTAGCAACTACAAACTGGATGTTAGGCTTACCACTTAGTGGGATAGACATGGTGTTAGGAGCATAATGGATGATGCAACTAGGCACCTACACCATAAATCTCCAAAAACAATTCATTGAACTCAAATGGTAAAGGAAGAACTATAAATTCTATGGGTTAGAAAGCTTATGTCACCTACTAGAAGAACTCATAATTCTCATGCTTCTTCAATAGACAAATCCCCCAAATATTCAAAAGCAAATATAGAATCAAGATGACTCTCCACAAATAGAAGATGAAATTTTCCATGATTTCCTTGAGGACAAAGCATTTCTAATGGGAAAAGCAATGTTATAGGAAAGAGTAAGTATAGGGAATAAACAAATAAATAAGATAGATATAATAAATAATAATAATTAATAGTCATAACCCCGCCACCAAGGTGTCCTTGTAGGATTATTTATATGGGCATGATCATTGCAGAAATCATATAATTATTCACTCATTATATATATATATATATATTCTTAGATTATTTTGAGTAAGTCAACATGATCTTCATATGCTCTATTGTCACATGTCTTCTTTGTTATGCATCTTAAAGTAAGATAAGATAATTTTATTAGCGTCCAACAATGACTACAAATAGGTCAATGGGATTGCTAAGTACATCAATGTCATTACAAAGTGAAGAATAAAGTCCTTTCCTATGAATTCAAGATAAAAGCAAATCTAACATATAAAACCTAAGATCTTAAATCTAAAATCAAAGAGTGGAATCCAAAGCATAACAACGATGTCAGTACAAAATGCTAGCACCACTAAGAACCAAATCTTGGGAAGAAAGCCCCACATGAGACTACATGGAAAGGAACCTTAATGTTCCCTGATGTTGTTTCTCTAGGATGAGGAGGGATAACTGTGAAAATTCGGTAACTCGAATTCTTACTGCAACAACTGATTAAATTTCTCCTAATTGTTAATTTCTGAATCAAGTTATTTATAGTGTTACACAATAAACATCGAAATAAAATCTACTACAACCTTCTCAATATAAAATACCGTGGAAACAAAATATTACACAAGAGAGAAATAAAAACACACACGATTACATCGTTATGTTTGGACAAACGTCTCCGGAAAAACCCAATGTGGGAAAATCGATGCAACAGTTGAGGGTTTTATTATTATGTAGTAGTAATATGAGTACAAATCTTTAGATGCCCAAACTAGCAATCTGATATAGAGAATAAACTGGAAAAGAGGTAGTGAGAAATATTCTCATACTGTCACTGGCGATCTGAATCTGATCCAGGCTCTGAATGGCTAGCCCCACGCTGCCTCTGCGCAGTCTCTGCGTCTGCCTACACAGATCTGTGTCACAACTTCTAGGAACTGTGTCACCCTTCTAGCTGATCGATTTGCTGATTGGAACTCGACTCTCTGGCCCTTTGGTCTCACACCTCGACTTCCGGCAATAGATCTCGACTGCTCCTAGCAAAATTATGGACTCTGTTTCAACTTTGAAGCACTTTGCTACCTCTCGGAACCTCTCGTTGCCTTCTCTTCCATGCACTCTTCGGAATTGGAAAAATCCCCTTCGGTCTACTATCCTTGACCCTCACTGTAAGAAGATCACTCGATCTCTCTCCTGCAACTCAGCGCTGCTACTCTTGAGAAATTCGATCTCTAGATCTCACTATCTCAGTGTGTTGTCCAAGTGCCCATCAAGCTCCTTATAATCTCTCATTAGAGCACCAACGACCAAGATTAAAACATAATCAAGGGATAAGATTAATTGGGAGTTGATCCTTGTCTTATTCTAGAAGATTCACACCAGATTTAACTAATACCCTTTAATTAATCAGATTTCCTAAGTTTAGACTTAGGAATACATTAAAAATGATTAATTATTTTAATTAAACCATTTCTAGGTGGAATTTTCCCAAACGATTTTTGGGTCTTGGAGAATGCATGTGTCTTAGCCTCTCTGCAAAATCTTGAGGCTAGAGCACATCCAATGCTACAAAAATCAGCACTCCCTCTTAGCGAGGAATGTGCTCTAGTGCTACAACCCACTGAAGCATCACTCTATCTCTACACCATCTCCTGCTGCACTGCTGATGTCTGGCTGCTACTGCCCACCAAGTACTGCGTAACTCTGATTGCTGCATCCGTGCTGCTACTGGCCTTGTTGAACTACTGCCAACACTGCATCTGCACTGTAGCCTTCTCCAACTGCTGCTACTGTAACTGCAACAATTACAACAGAAAAGCATCCAAAATACTAAGCAAACTGTGGTCAATATGATGCATTTGTCGTCCGAGTTCTGATTGGTGCTAGCCTCTGCGCTGTCACTGAAGCCACTGCACTGTCGCTGACTCTGCATTGTGCCATCTGCACTGCTGCCAACTTTGCTCTGCGTTGCTCAGTCTTAGACCGCTACTAGCTAGTGCATCTTGTCACTCTGGCACCTGACTGCACCAATTGCCACTGGTCCATCTTGCTATTGCCAACTATGGGCTCCGTAGCAAGGTACTGATTCAAGAGGTGGACTTCCTCAAGAATCCTGCCCATCCTGTAGCTCTCCAGGGCTACAATTTCGGATCACCCCACGTCACCCTTGCAGGGATCTCAACGATCATCGCAAACTCTTCGTCCAATCTGGAGGACAACCTGTTGATCTCAACGGATGCAGCTTGTTGATCCTACTTCTCCTCCTTGTCCTTCTTTCTAAGAGGACATTAAGTGTTGTAATGGCCAAGCTCAACATACCTAAAGCACTTGATCTTTGAAATGTCCTTCTTCCTCCTGCGCTGCTCATATTGCCCCTTAGATGCAAGGGCCACATCTTCTTCCTCCTTCACTTGCTTCGTCTCACTGCTGCTGCTAGCACCACTGATGGTGCTCTTCACTAGATCTCGCCTCATCTCCTCCTGCAGCAAATCAACCCACACACGTTCCCAATCTGGCAGTTTCTCTTTGCTTAGGATACTTTCGACGAAAACTTGTCATTCTTTGGAAACATTGTTCAAAGCTAATCGTACAAACTTCGTAGGCTAGGGCGCTGTCCCTACTGAAACCAGCTGATCCCAGACATCCTGAAGCCTAGTAAGGAAGGGGTCTATATGCTCCCCCTTTTGCATCATCGTGCATCTCAGCTTCTCCTCAAGACACGTCTTCCGCTTCTCGAAAGATCCTTCGTACAATGTAGCTAGTGCCTCCCACATTTGCTGGGCAGTATCATTGTCAACTATGTGAGATACCACGTGATCTCGAACCCCATCGAGAATCAACCTCTTAGCTCTCGGCATCTCCTTCTTGTACTTCTTAAGCGGATCTGCATCTGCGGGTACAACAACCAAACTATCGATATAAGTTTTGAGATCATGCTCATCTAGAAGGTAGGAAATTCTAGCCTTCTAGATCACATAGTTGGAGGCTCCGTCCAACCGATCTTGATCTCTCAACCCATCTGATATCATCTCTTTGAAAAATTCGAATTCCTCCTCTTCTCCTCTGCGCAACTGCTGCCTAGCTATTCACACTCCCTTAAGGAGTAAGAAATCCTGCACACCGCTGCTGCTGCTCTGCTAGGAAAATTCAAACTTCTTGGCTAGAAGTCCTCTGAGGAAAGAATTTCCTCAGTGTGTGCTCTTCCTTCCTCCTGACGCTATTTGCACTAGCGAAATACTGCAAAATCTGCGTCCCAGTTGAAGATCTGCTATGCAAGGAAATTGCTGCTACTCCCTCTTCCTCTGGTACTCTTCGATTTGGAAAATTTTATTCTCTGTTGAGTCACTCAGAGAAGTAAAATTCCCATGAAAAACTAACCCTTCTGGCTAAGGAAATATGTTGTCCCTGAGGGTTTTGATTTGCAACCTATGGAAAAATTTGAATTGCCTCCTTCCTTCTGTGCTGAGCTCTCCGACTTACGATCTGTGCTCTGATACCATGTGAAAATTCAGTGACCCAAATTCTTACTGCAACAACTAATTAAATTTATCCTATTTGTTAATTTCAAAATCAAGTTATTTATAGTGTTACACAGTAAACATCAAAATAAAATCCACTGCAACCTTCATAATATAAAATACTGCGGAAACAAAATATTGCATAGGAGAGAAATAAACACACACACAATTACACCGTTATTTTTGGACAACGTCCCTGGAAAAACCCAATGTGGGAAAACCGATGCAACAACTGAGGGTTTTATTATTGCTCAGTAGTAATCTGAGTACAAATCTTTAGATGCTCAAACTGGCAATCTGATACAGAGAATAAACTAGCAAAGAGGTAGTGAGAAATATACTCACACTGTCACTGGCGATCCGAATCTTATCTAGGCTCTAAATGGTTAGCCCCACGTTGCCTCTACGCAGTCTCTGTGTCAGCCTACGCAAATCTGCGCCACAACTTCTAGGAACCGTGTTACCCTTCCAGCTAATCGATTTGTTGATTGGAACTCGAATCCCTAGCCCTCCAGTCTCACACCGCGACTTCTGACACTAGATCTCGACTGCTCCCAACAAAATTATGGACTCCCTTTGAAGCTCTGCGCTGCCTCAACATGGCACTGCACTGCCTCTCTGAACCTCTTTTTGCCTTCTCTGCCTTGCACTCTCCCGAACTGGAAAAATGCCGTTCGGTCTACTATCCATGCCCCTCACTGCAAGAAGATCACTCAATCTCTCTTCGGCAACTCAGTGCTCTACTCTTGAGAAATTCCATCTCTAGATCTCTCTATTTCGGTGTGTTCTCCAAGTGCCCATTAAGCTCCTTCTTATAATCTCTCGTTGGAGCACCAACAGCCAAGATTAAAACATAATCATGGGCTAAGATTAACTGGGAGTTGATCCTTGTCTTCTTCTAGAAGATTCACACTAGATTTAATCAATACCCTTTAATTAATCACATTTCCTAAGTTTAGACTTAGGAATACATTAAAAATGATTAATTATTTTAATTAAACCATCTCTAGGTGGAATTTTCCCAAAAGATTACTGGGTCTTGGAGAATGCATGTGTCTTGTCAATAAATTAAATTGTTTACTCTTCTGAAATATCTCTCGCTCTTTCTGTAGCTTTCCGTTTTTTTTTTACATAAACAATTACCTTTCAACATTGAAAGATGGATATAAATCCTTATTTCAATCCTAGAGAACAACTGAGTTCCGGATGTGTTGCATTCCATAAAATAAAATGTTCTGGCAGTTGTAGCAGCAACATTCAATATTCTAAGGAGGATATTTGAGATGTTTAGAACATTCATGCTAATTTTAAAAAAAAATTTCATTCAAATATATGAAACACAATGTACAGAGCACTGTTGAGCTAGGATTTTGAGCAGACGAGGAATTTTAGAGCTTAATTCAAAACATTTTGAGAGTCAATTTCAAATGCCAGAATAAACTCACTTCCAAAAGTGTATTTGATTTTGATCTGTTATAGAGTCCAAATGAGGATAATAAAGACAAGAAGATGAAATTCATTTTCTGAGACTAAAAGTGTTTTTGTTTTGAATATTTTGAAGCCTAGATATTTATCAGTCTGTACAGGATAGATATTAACACCACTGTTGGAATTAACAGGGTTTATTACTGCACATTTACATGTTGTTGAGGGAAGTCGTGTTTTCTATTTTAGAGAAAGACTAAATGTAACCACGTCAAGTAGAATATTCACTTATTTATTTTCAATCTTAGATCTTGTTTATCGGAGCCGCTTAAAACAAAATTATGAGCTATTGGGAATTAAACCCACGAAGCTATAACCGTGTTTACCCTGCTAAACCTGGTTAAATGACAATTATATTCAACTGTTTACCTTTACAAATTGGAGAATAAGATCAATTTATGCTGTCAATTTACCGAACCAGCAAGTGGTCATTACAATCACCAATTCATTTGCATTGAATTACTTCACATTACACAAGTGGATTCATTATTCTATGCATACCACGAGTCCACCTGAAAATAGGATAACATCCAGAGACAATTAATACAATTTTATAGCTAGGAATTCTCATAATCTCAATAACCTCTTGATGTACAGAAATTCCTCAGATTTGGACAAAGCTTATGCATGGATTCCTACATGACTGGAGACCTTCATATAAATATATAGCATTCCCTAGTCAACTGTTGACTGATTGTCATCCTATCCATCTGATAGTATTCCTAGATATTACTATAATATTACTTGTTTAGTGTTCTTATCTGACAAACTATAGTTTGTGAGTAAAGTCTATGTGCTGCAATAGATGTCTTCCTTGGTACAACTAAACGCCAACTTTGCATTACTTGCATCTTTGTTTCTGGCAACTGAAACTAAATCACTCTGTTAGTTAAAGTAAAAGACACAATTGTATGTTACTTTATTTGTACATCAGATGCCCTTACAGGTTTGCTACCAAAGATATTATAGTGTTCACACAAGGTTGCAATGACCAGAGATATGTCACAATTTTGAGATATGCTGCCTATGTGGCTAATATGGTTCAACACCAAAATTGGAGGGAGATAGGTTATGTTGTCTAGTTGTTACAATTTCAACAAGAAATATTGAACGCATGCTTGGTTTTACCTTAGGTTGAAATGTAGTACAGGTGCAGCCTTCTGTCAACTTTTACACAAAAGATATTACTTCTGGATAACAAACCTGATACGTGTTGTTTTGTTTTATGGTTTTATAGTATAAATGCTTAAGCATTGGTTCTTGTTGGCATCTATGAAATCAAAGCCTATAAACTAGGGGTTTCATATTCTAGTATATTTAGATACATGCCTTGTAAACATCTCCTACATTAAACATCAAACGCCACCTTGAGTAGCTTCTAGAGAGTTAGTGTTCCTGTAGTGTCCGGCATTATAGGGAAATCTATCAACTCACCAATGGAAGCAAGGACTAAAGCCAGATCTTCCTCAAAACTGGAAGATGTGAAGTGGTTTTTTTTTCAAGCTAGACAAAATTCTGTCACTAAGTTGTATGTTGAAAAGTTAAATGGGATCCCGGATCATGACCCTCCATGGCTGTCATCAAGTTTCAGTATGAGACCTGTATTGTTGTTTACTGATAATGCCATTGTGTATAGTCATGTTTGCCAGCTATTGCATTCCCTTGTGTTTCAGTATTCTTTCTCCGGAATAGCAAAAATTACGTATTCAAAGGTCCTCAAAATTTCATTATGTTGTTTATCTTCACTTAAGTTGAAACAAATACAAAGTCATGCCTCATAATCCGTAGGCAGGCAGACAGAGACTGGAGTGCTGGAACATGAGCCTATGGTTAATCGGGGAAGTTTTATTCCCGATCCACAGGCCTTCCACCTCCCCAAGCTGTCTGAAGTAAAGCCTGATTGCAGATTTTATATGCGAAACCCTCTCAATGTTGCAACCCCCCCCCTCTGCATATTAACAGGGATGTTTAGGATCTATACTCTTCTGCATTATTCATTTTAGGATAGAATACCCTGCATTAGGACAAGGAGGTCGCGAGACCATCCTCCTTGACCTCGGTACCAGTAAGATCCGCCTAGCGGGTAAAAATAGCAAAACTATACCCGTTTCTAAATGTAATATCGCAAAAGAAAGTTACATGTTAAAATTCGGTCGTCTACCTCATAACTTTGATAAAATTTTATTGTGTGTTCAGGAACCATTGCAAATGGTGAAGACATATGAGCGACGACAACGTGATCGGGCGGCATCACCACCTGTAATGCCGCCGTCGTCATCATCATCCCCAGCGTCACCACCGAGACCTTCATCAACATCAACCGCCCCAGCGCCAGAGTTAACTGTAATAATGAACTCCTTGGAAGCCTTATTAGCAACATTAAAAGAAACCACTAAGGCTAAGACCAATGAGGAATCTCCTCATTTGGCTACCAGTTCAGCGGAACCGAAGAATTTCGAGCCCAGAAGGTCGACAGAGGACATCTCTCGCGAGCTTCAAAAAATCAGACTCCCGGAATTCTCAGGAGGCCGAGCAGGTGAACGTGCTGAAGCGTAATTGGAGGGAATGAACAGATGTTTTGGGTTAAAAGAATATTCGTCTTCGGCAAAGACAAAAATTGCCGTGTTTCAACTCAGGGAAAGTGCCTTGATTTGGTGGGGAAATCTGGAAAAACAGCTGCACCTTACATCAGATAGTGTCCCTTGGGAACTGTTTGAGGAAAGGTTTCGCGCAAAGTATTTACCTCCGTACTTTCAGCAACAGCAAGCAAGAGCCTTTCATACATTAGTTCAGGGAAGTAAAACGGTGGAAGAGTACGAGATAAGGTTTATGGAACTGGTAAAATACATTCATTACTTAGACTCAGATGAACGTTAGGCTGAAAGATTCATTTTTGGGTTAAACCCTCGCATCCGAGCCTTGGTAAGCATGTGGAAGCCATCATCTGTAGCCGAGGCAGTTGAATGTGGCCGTTATGCAGAAGAGCACTAGGGATCAAAAGGGATATGGGGCCAATCGGGCCTGTCCAATCAGGATTTCCAGGAAAGACTCCCCGGAACTTCTTCAGG